>JASKDV010012445.1:0-16821 GCA_032466395.1 Aegires albopunctatus | reverse complement strand
TAATTATAGGACTTCGATTTGATTGATTTTATGACCAACCCACCCCACCTCCAAACTAATCCCCCCCCCCCTCTCTCTCTCTCTCACACATACACAAAAGACAACCCTCCCCCACCTAACCCACCTTAAAAATAAAATAAAATATGCAACCAAACTAGAAAGTAACTTAAAACCATCAATATATTAAGATGCACACTGCAAAACGCACTTACAAAGTCTACCAACATCACAAATTTAGCCAACCCTACATCTCCTGAATTCCAAGTTGGGAAGCGTAGAATAATACAGTCCCTGCAAAGAAAAGAACAGAAAAAAAAAATGCATCTTACTTGCCATGGAGAAGAGGTTAATACAAATAACATGCTTTTTCATGATAAATATTAAATACAATGAAAGATATCAAGATTATATCAAAGATTATGATACATTTATATATCATAGCCTGATTATATACTATCTAAAAACAACATTATTCACATTGTCTTCATTTTTAAAAAATAAAGATTTACCATTCCTATTGACATTCAACTGCTGAGCCCTAAAGAGTCATTGGTCATGCAATATAATAAAAGAAAATGCTTTTTAAGAACAGATTATTTTGTACTTACAAACAATGAATTCCACAGGTGAGACCAATGAAGGAAAAACTAGATTTGTCAGATTTTAATAGAGGAGACGTAATTTGATTTGACACAAATATGTCAACAATCTTTGTGATAAACCAAGCCTATAAAAGAAAAAAACAAACAGATATCACTGAAATTCATATAGGTTTCAAGTAAATTAAATCAATAAATGCCTCAGAAAAGGCTTAGCCTACATTAATGAAACATATACTAAAGCCCTTAGACAATCAAATATTGGCATAGAAATTCATTTATTATTTTACGTAAATGCAATAAATAGACAAATTGGATGATCTTGATAGAGGCAGCCTGGCAGCTATTAAGTTAAAAATCTAGATAGCCAAATATACTGATTGGTATAAAAAAAGGGCAATTAAACATGGGCAAATGACGATTTTTTTTCTTTTTTGTAAGCAGGTTTAAAGACAAGAGTTCAAAAATGCTGTGCTATTGACAACTTCTTGGAAAGAGATCTGTGGGAGGTGAAAGTGTCATGATTTGGGGTACTATTGGTATTGAAAAGTGACTTGAACCTGTGATCTTCCACAATATCAGTTGTGGAAATGGGGTGCCAACCCAACAATACATTGACCAAATCCTGGAGCCCCATAAAGCGCCATTTTTCCCATAGGCACCCAAATCAACTTCTCCAGCACGACCTCATACAGCTTGCATAACCTAACATTATTCTTAGAGAAAATAATATCCCCATTATGCCTCATCTAGTCCGTTTGCCAGGTCAAAACATACCCGGTAATTGAACATTTATGAGATCTGCTACAAAGGTGCCTCAACCAGCAGCAGACAAGGCCATGCACAGCTGTCCACATTTTTGCAACTATCATCCAGGAGTAGGGAAAACATTAATTGACTACAATGGAAATTATACTTCATTCTTATGAATCTGTGCATGCTTGTCTTAAAATATATAAGAAAAGAAAAAGACTTTATAATTATTTTTCTAAATATTCTGAAGACTCAAATTGTATTACTTTGTACATTAATTTATTACTTTGTACCTTAGAGAAGAAAAACAAAAATTTATAAGTCTCATAAGTATAGTTATGTTATGTGATTGGGATAAGTAATATGTGTAAAAAAAAACCAAAACAAACCCAAACATTGTTAAACATTTTTGCTTTCATCTGTCATCATGAATATTTGTCATAACAGAAATAGGAAAAAAGTCAATAGAAGGGAGTAATGTGGGGCCTCTTTGAGATCTATTGGAAAGTTGGAAGTTTTGGATGGCAAGGCTGACAATGAGGTGATGGATTATATACTTCTTCAATGTTCATTATAATCAATATTGGTTTTGAATCATGCAGGCTCCTGCCAACAATATGTACTATCTCTTCCTATGTTGCAGGTTCAAATGAAGAAAGACATGATTGCCTTAGTTCATTGAGTGGATTTAGGTTGATTGCTTATCTCGATCTGAACTTAGTCCTCATATTTTGTTTGAAGCTTATTATACGAAGATCTGTTTTTCATGGGACAACTAATGTAACGAACCAGTTTTGTAATCTACCTAGGTAGTATCTCTGTGGCATTTGAGTAATACATGCATCACTAGGGCTAAGTGCTCAACGTTTATTAATAGACTATAGAATTTATAAGGCAAACAATTGCATCAATACAAAAGTTCAGTTTTCTGTAATCCATTCTCATTGAGTTCGGCAGAGTTTAAAAAAATGATAAAATGACCTGTTGAAATAAATTTTAATAAATCATTATAAAATATCACAACAAATGTTAAATGGGTTGTATCCTTTTATCGCAATATCTCCTTAAGCCTGATTGGTAAGCTGCTTAAGATTTGTTAAAAATTATTTGCCTCTTGAAAGTGGTGCTTAACAATGGAATTCATAGAAAGAGATTATTTGCAACTTTTACATGATAATCTAGGTATGTCATAGATGGTATTTATTCCTGAATAAATTCATAAACACACATTTGAAACATAAAATGAAGTAGTAAATGATTAAGGAATTCACTTTAAATCCATGTCCTTTTTGAAGTGTCTCTCCATTTAGTTCCTCAAGAAAGTATCTCAGCTGAATAGCTGTGCTATAAAGTATCATATCTGTCATTATCATCTGTGCTTGTGCATGGCAATACTGCACAATCTGTACCCCATATTTGTCCATATATGCTGTGGGAAACAAAGGAGAGAGAGAAATACAAATTAAGTGAAATGTCAGCTCAAGAATTGGTTGAGCTTAAACTTAAAGCGTATACAATGTTACTGTGGCACATTTTAGAAATGTTTACTCAAATGTTTCAGACCCAGGAGATGAAAAACAGATCTAAAAAAGAACAGTATTCACCATTCACGTACGCTCACTAATAAAACAGAACAAAGTTTTAAATAGTTTGATGGCAAAAATGAAAATGTATACCTCTTAGCTTATAGAGGAGGTCGTTTCTCACTCTTACAAGGGTCGCATACATCTTTTGTGTCATTTGATGGCTAAGTTCTTCAGCAAAAACTGTATGAAAAAAGTACAAAACAAATGTCTGACAGTATGATATAACCAGTATAAGCTGATTGATTATCATCTCTTCTCCATCTTTAAATACATGTAAAGCAGCTAACTAAATCGAATTGAGCACATCTGTGAGTTTGCCTTCTATTATCTTCGAAAACATATCAATATGTTGATCAATGTGTAACATTGTAGCCAGTGCTTAAAAAGAAGATGAGATAATCTGGAGTATATAGCCAAATTGCTGAAAAACCATTTCATGGTCTCTGTCAATGCTAAATATAAGCTCACAACAAATCCATTTAAAACAATAAATGTATGACTCTTGACCATTTGAAATAAATCTAGATCTAGATCTAGATCATGTACAAAACAAGATACATATAAAACTATAAACTTCCATAGAATAAAACTACAGAATAAAGTAGCTACACTTTTTAATATGTGTAAAACTTTAAAATGAGTTTTTTTTTTCGACTGAGAAGTTACTTTACAAAAAATCACTCACTTTAAAATAACATTATTCTAATTATTGTTTTCTGATTTCCCATCTCAAAGCTTATTGTATTAGGAAAGAAGCATATTATAATGGGAAATAAAATGCATTCATTTAGAGCATTAAGCATTTTGTTACTTGTATTTCGCTCATAAAGAAATCTCAAGTTGTCCATCTGTTGCTTAAAAAGTTAAAAACAATTTTATTCAAAGATTTTTCTTTTAATAGAAAGCAGAATAATCTTGATTTTGTAAGAACTAGATCTACTAATAATTAATATACTTCTGCATGGATTTGAATTAAAAAAATAATTACACTGACCATTAAATATTGTGTCACAATTAAGCTGCTGTATCTGATTTTGTAGATGTTCTATCGGCTCTTCAATGTTATCCCATAACTGCGTAGGATGGTCAGAGAGATTAAGAACTGTTGGATCAGTATGTCTGTCACATTCTAATGGAATTTGTCTCTCAAATAATAATCCCAAAGAACTGCCAAGTTTGTAACAATACTTATAAAGTAGCTTTTCTCTGTCAGATAGATTGTCTCGAAGTTGTTTTTTTTCAATCCCTGCTATGACAGAAGAAATTTTTTGACTGAGCCATAATTGAGTAGTGATGTTATGATCATGCCTCTGTGATCTTTGAAGGAATCTCAAAATTTCTTGGTTTCTGTTGTTTAGTGATAGCATAACGCGTTTAAAATTTTCCTGTTGACAAATGTTGAATGGATTGGGATTCTGCTGTTCCAAATGTATCCGATGGTTATATCTCCTAATTAGCTTTTGTCTCTCATTCTCGAATTGTATAGGAGAATTATGTTGGTCAGTGCTTTTTATGACAGGAGTTTGCTGCTGTGCCTGTGAATGAGAATGATCCATTTCCTGTTGCACATCATTATGTAATGATATAGGACGGTTGAAAGAATTATGTCGCTTACTGCTGCTTAAGAATGGAATTTGCTGAATTCCCCGTACATTAGTATGTCCCATTTCCTGATGCCATTTATAATGTGGTGGCACATAACTGATATAAGAATTGTGTTGTCTATTCCTGTTTAAGAGTGGAATTTGCTGAAGTTCCGGAATTTGCTGAAGTTCTGGTATATGAGGATGTCCCATTTTGTGCTGCCTATAATTTTGTGATTGCAAGGGACTGTTTAAAATATTGTTTTGTCTATTGTTCCTTATGGGAAGGGACTGGTGTTGTACGTGTAGATTTTGTCCCATTTCCTGCTGTGAATCATTTGGCGATAGAATAGAATAAAAGGAAGAAGTATGTTGATTATTGCTTCCAATGAGTGGAGTTTGCCGTTGTGTTTGTAAATAGAGATTTTGTCCCACTTCCTGTTGACTATCATTTTGTGATTGCATTGGACTAATAAAAGAATCACATTGGTTATTGTTCCTTTTGGGTGGAATTTGGTGTTGTGCTTGTAAATAAAGATTTTGTCTTATTTGCTGTTGTGAATCATTTTGTGATTGAGTAGGATGAATAAAAGAAGCATGTTGACTATTACTCCTTAGTTGTGCAGTTTGCGGTTGGGTATGTAAATAAACATTTTGTCTGATTTCCTGCTGCTGTGAATCATTATGTGATTTCATGGATCCTATAAAAGAATCATGTTGGCTAGAACTCCTTAGGGGCAGAAATTTTTTGTGTGCCTGTGGATTAAGTTTTTGTCCCATAGGCCTATCCTGCTGTCCGTCATTCTGTGATAGTGGAAAATGAACAAGAGGATTGTGCTGCCCTTGAGCCATAGAAAAAGGATTTTGTTGTGAATGTATTTGTTGGTTGTATCGGACTTTATGGTCCTTTTGATGCTGATTGGGCAAGCATTGTGCCTGTGATTGTGGTCTGTACAGCTGTTGAGGGTTATGGTTTGAGACTTGCAACAGTTGTTGATTTGTCACATGACTGAAACTGTTAAAAGTTGTGACTAAAGGCAATGGTTTATCTTGTGATACAGGTATTTGCTGTGGTTGATGAAAGTTTATCTGATGATAAGCTTGATTGACTTCAGTGGGCATCCAATGGGCACCTGGTGGATTTGATATCGCTTGCGATGATTGTTGTTCATTCCGCATTGATCGCTGCAAGATGGCTGGGTGCCCATCAGGTTGAAATATATTTAAAGAATCTCTCGACAAATTTGGTGTTTCACATTCCTGAAAAGACAAAAATAGAACAAAGTTGAATTCATAAGAATATTTTCTTTTGGGAATGTGGTGTGATTGGACTATTTATCCATTATGACAGAATAAGTTAATCTTTCCCTCAACGATTTAAATGTGACTTCTTTAAAAGAACTGTAGCATGAACAAAGACAGAGCTCAAATTCTCAGTATGGAATATAGACAAATTAAAGGAGATTTCATTGAGGTGTATAAATATAAACATGCTTTTACCCAGTCAACAAAGACCTACTTCAGCTGGTTCATCTGGATTGACCAGGGACCACTTATCAAACTCTACAAGCAGAGTATAATTTGATCCTACGGCATAATTTTTTCACATTATAGCCCTGTTATACTCAGTTGACTCCCCATCACTACAGGCCTTCAAAAACAAGATTTGACTGATATGGCCAACAACAAATAAGCTGTGGGATTAAATTTGTGATCTTATTGCCAACACCATTCTGCTAACCAACGATGCAACAAGTAGTGAAGAACTCTGCAAAATTGTGATCAGTGCTTCAATCAAGAGAAAGGCCTCCAGGCCCTATCTATACCTGAACATGATATGACATGCTAATACTACTGGCCAATTGGACAAAGAAAATGCATTAAAAGTATAAAATATATTTATGTTGACAACAATTATGAAGTATCATTGAGACATATCTTTATTACTTATATGGTATCCTATTTATATTATATTAGGCTGTGAGCACTGACTTTTCTCTTCATTCTAAGACCATGCAATATTATAATATATTCTTCTATATCAATGTCAGGCCAGTCTAACTGCTACCGTATGACAGTAAACAGCACAGTCTGCTATCTGTCCCCTCTGTCTAGTGGGTTAGCTAGGGAAAGCATTATACTACGGGAGTAAACCCAGAGAGAAAATCTGGTGTAGATCCCTGAAGGCGGTTGGATGACATCGATCGTCAACTTCAGGCAACTCCTGCATCCTGGCTTCAAGCAGTTGAAATAACAGAAATATTATAAAGTCAAAGGTGCTCACTTTAGCAGCATGGTATGTCAGAACCCTACACGACAACATCAAAGCAGCCAGACCGGAAAGACGAACCACCCTAGTGGCCAGAGAACTTTCTCGCTATAATGTAGACATTGCAGCACTAACTGAGACATGCCTTCCAGGCAATGATCAGCAAACAAAATAGGCAGCGACTACACCTTCTGGAGTGGGCGTAGCATCAAAGAATGAAGTGAGGCTGGTGTTGGTTTTGCCATTGTCAATCCATCTACGAAAACTAGAAAGCATCCCCAAGGGTATCAATGACCGGCTGATGAGGATGCAACTACCACTTGGAAACAGGACTGATGCTTACACCGATGAAATCAAGGACAGGTTCTACAAGGAACTCGATTCTCTGATCATGGCTTCCCAGTCTGAGAAACTCATTCTTCTCGGAGACTTTAATGCACATGTTGTAGCTGATCATCAAACCTGGCATTGAGTTCTTGGAAATCAGAAATTGCAACAGCAACGGAGAGCTCCTCCTATGGATGTGCGCGTCACATGATCTTGCCATCACCAATACTATGTTCCGCCTGCCAACTCGAAAAAGACCATGGATGCACTCACGCTCAAGCACTGAAATCTGCTAGATTATGTCATCGTTAGGGCAAAAGATAGACAGGACATAAGAATAGCTAAGGCTATGTGTGGAACGGAATGCTGGACAGACCCCACCTCATCGTTCCCAAGATGAACTTTCTTATTCAACCAAAGAGAAGACCACAAAGCCAGAAAGTGATGAAGAAACTGAACGTAATTAAACTTAACCAGCTGACTGCAAAAGATCTTCAGACAAGCATGGACAGCAAGCCAGTGGAACTCAAGTTAGACTAACCTAGCATCGAAGAGAAAGGGGCTTCATTCAGAGACTACCCACTCCATCGCCCTCGTAACTCTAGGCCCAGTCACAAGGAAACATGAAGACTGGTTTGATGAAAACGACGAAGAAATCCAGAAGCTCTTGGAAGAGAAATGTCACCTGCTGCGGTCCCATCGGAGTAACCCCACCTGCACATCAAAGAAGGCTGCCTTCAACAAGACCCGTAGCACAGTACAGGCCAAACTACGCCTAATGCAAGACACCTGGCTGAACGCCAAGGCAGATGAGATCCAAAGCTATGCTGACAGGCACGATACCAAGAAGTTCTACGATGCATTAAAAGCCATCTATGGACCACAATCGTCTGGAACATCAACCCTACTTAGCTCTGATGGAACAACACTTCTGACCAACAAGAAGCTGATCCTAGAGAGATGGGCAGATCACTTCAATGGGGTGCTAAATCGACCAGCTTAGATCAACAAAGAGAACATAGCACATCTCCCCCAGGTGCCAACAAACCACAATCTCGACTTGCCCGTCACCACCAAGGAAATAAACAAAGCCATCAAGCAAATGTCCAAAGCTTTGCTGACCGGTACGAAGCCAATGTCCACTGGCAAAGCTCCAGGCTCTGATGCCATCCCAACAGAGATATACAAATTGAGCGGTCCCACCATGATAAGACACCTTACCAGCCTCTTCCAGTCAATGTGGGACAAGGAACAACTCAAGAATTTCGGGATGCAACCATAGTCCACAAGAGGAAAGGGCAAGATTCTGGCCCATCCAGCTCAACCGTCTTCTAGAACACCTAAAACACCTGGAGCAGGACCTTCTCCCTGAGAGCCAATGTGTATTTCGTGCTGGCCGAGGGACTATTGACATGATCTTTACTGCCCGTCAGCTGCAAGAGAAATGCATAGAACAATACCACTATCATTGATCATTGATCTCACCAAAGCTACCGTCAGTCAAGATGGCCTCGAAAATCATGGGAGAATTTGGCTGCCCTGACAAGTTTGGCTGTTGCTATTATTCGCCAGTTTCATGAAGGAATGACAGCCCGGGTGCTTGAAGATGGTGATTTATCCGAAGCCTTCCAGGTGACAAATGGAGTCAAACAGGGTTGTAATCTGGCCCAGGCACTGTTTAGCATCATGTTCTCAGCAATGTTGACTGATGCCTTCAAGGACTACAAGCCTGGCATCAACATCATGTGCAGAGCAAACGGGAAGCTATTCAATTCACAAAGATTGCAGGCTGTCACAAAGGTGTAAAAGACTATAATCAGGGACCTCCAGTTTGCTGACGATTGTGCTCTTAATGCCAATAATGAGCAGGAGATGCAGTTTGGGATGGACAGGTTATCAGCCTATGATAACTTCAGCCTCACAATCAGCGTCAAGAAGACCAAAGTAATGTTTCAGCCAGCCTCAGAAATCAGTACCACGAGCCAGGAATAAAAGTGAAAGGACAGACTCTACAAGAGGTAGATAACTTCACATATCTGGGCAGTACCCTCTTCCGCATCGCCAACATTGATGCTGAGATCAACTGTAGCATCTCTAAGGCCAGCAGTGCATTTGAAAGACTCAGAGAGAAAGTCTGGGAGCGGAAAGCCTGAAGACAAAGCTGAAAGTATGCCAGGCAGTCGTTATAACCACATTGCTCCACGGCTGCAGGGATTGGATAACCTACAGAAGACACAAGCGGCAATTGAATAATTTCCACCTTAGATGTCTTAGGAGCCTCCTTCACATCAAATGGAAGGAAAAAATCCCGAACACAGAAGTTCTGAAGAAAGCAGACATCCCTAGCGCCATTACAATCATGCGCAAGACCTAGCTGAGATGGGCAGGCCCCGTCTCTCACAAGCCTGAAACTGCTCTACGGTGAGCTCATCAGGGAAAACGCAAGATCGAAGGACAGAAGAAGTGATTTAGTGAGTCTCAAAGTTTCCTTCAGGTATTTCACTATCAACACGGAGACACTTGCTGTTGATCAAGCCGCCTGGCGCAGAGCGACCTCCAAAGGGGCGAAGACTGCTGAAAAAAAAAAGAATACAGTTAGCGGAACTGAAGCGCCAACCAGCACCAATATCAGCCCAGCCCCTACCCACTTCTGTCCTACATGTGGGAGAGGCTTCCTTTCTCGGATTGGCCTTACAAGTCACCTCCGTATTCACTGCAGCATTTCTACCGATTCTTGATGTCATTGGTCATCTTCGTAGTGAAGGATGAACAGCATATATCAATATCATGGAGCCATTATGGTTATAAACTTCTATAAATGCAAATTCTTGTCCGATTCCATCCATGCAATGTGTAAAAATGCTGTTTTCTTTGACAGGTATGATGACCCATTTTGCGGGGTAGGAGCCAATTTCATGTCAATTAGCCAAGTTTAGCCAATTGCAAGGAAAATTTGAGTCTCAAATTACAAACATGACATAAAGCACCGCCAATTTCGGGGCAAAAGTGTGTCACCGTTTCAATGAGGTGCTTGTTTTCCTTTAAAATTCAATAATGAACAAGTCTTAATTACGACATAAACAAACGTTCAATACAGAAATCAAACAGAAAAGTCAAAGGTAATGTAAGTTCTCTGAAACCACAAACCTTTTATACTAACATGACCAATAACAAATAAATGGTCAGTAAATGGACATTTTTAAAAAAAAATCAATTTTCATAAAAGCGAAAACATAACTGATAATACTTATTGGTCTTGAATAAGATATGCATTCCAGTTAAATTATAATATTCTTTGATGACCAGATACGACAGTTTCTTCAAATTTCATAAACGACCCTGCTTTTGCGATCGATGTACTTTTTTGTGGTTTTTCTTTAATTACAAGTTTATCAATGCATCCTTTGGCACCCATTGCCCGTGAGTGGACCTATCACATGTTTTAAAGTTTGAAGTAAACTTTGTTGCTCCCAGCACTGTAAAAGAACTACATTGAGCCACCCCTACCACCTCAATGATATCGAATTTTCAGAAACAATAGTATAAGTCCCAGTTAACCCAGTTTCTGTCTTTAAATGTGTTCTAAGTTTAAAAGACACCACACTGGAGCCTTTAGAAGCCTGAACAAAATATGGAAAAGCAAGATCATTTCAATGATATTGGCATTGGTGCTGACACACGACTTGGAGAACTGGAAAACTATAGAAAATGAAAGGCAATCTGATTCCTTTGAGACATTTATTCCCATCTTCTTCACTTGACTCAGGTGCGAATGTTGTTACAACAGCATTGTACCTGTTGAAAAATTGTAATTGCTCCTAACAGACTGCCAGCCTTGTCCTGTGTGTTCTTGCAGCTGTCAGCTGGGGCCCGTGACTAGTCATTGTAAAGTGCTTAGAAGCTAAGATTCCTTAATATTAAGTGCTATATAAGTGAGCAATTTAACTTTTGTAGTTTGTTTTTTTTTGAACTCTTTAAAGAGTAAAAGTGTTGGTAAGTAAAATTTCACATCCACATAACGACGAGTTATTTCATAGGATGTCAAAGTCAGGACACTTTATTGTGGCCATCAATCTAATAATGTGCCACATAGCCTGAGATAGAAGTGTAATAAGCACTTTGAGCATATGGAAGCAGATTGAGTATCCATATCATGTAGAATATATTATATTATACTAATCAGCACCTGATTTTCAGACTCCTCTGATCGATTGATTCCATGAAGTGTATATATCAAACTTATTTCATCCCTGGATCTGAAAAGCAACAATTAGTTTATATGTTCCATTACTGATTGGGAAATGGGTATCAGGATACAAAACTATGATAAATAGAAAACATAATTTGACATCAATATAAAAAATACAGAAGAATTCATCATCAACTTTTATGCATCTTCTCTTTGCTTATAACCATTACCTTAACCCTCACCCTTTTCCAAACATCCATACTCTTGTAACCCCCCCCCCCCTCACCTCTACATACCCCTTTCCCCCAACTTCTCCCGCATACACTTATCGAAATATGCACTGTCACTAGGCATCCACTTAAAATCCTCTATAAACCGATACCAACCAATTAAATAACTAACCAGCCCAATGCAGCTAAAAAAATCAAATAAAAAAAAATATAAATAAATAATGAAATAAAATGAAAAACAACAAACTAACACTAACAGACAGACAGACAGACAGACAACAACCAACCACCAAGAAACAAAGGAAATACCCAATCTTTGACTTGAAATTATTGAGATGCAACAGATCTTGGCAATCCAGGCCTTTAACAGATGGTCTCTTGGATAAAAGAATAAAAAGAAATAAATAGAAAAATATCAGTGTTATTGGTTGTTAGTAAGTTAGCTTCTATTAATGTATATTTCTAACACTTCTTCAAAATTCTTAATATGCTCACCCCTCTCTCCACACTCACCTAGAAAGACGAAGAAAAAACCCCTTCCAAAACACGCCAATAAGATATAATAAAATTGAAGAAAAAAAAAAAAACATCAGGAGAAATCAAACCAAAATAATATAAAGATATGCAAAAAGAAGAATAAGAAGGAAAAAAACAAATAAACAGTTAAAACAAAAAACAATAAACCCAGCAAAAACAAACCCATATCAAAACTGTCTGTCTTTTAATGAACCAAACAAATCTTAAAAGATATCAAAATCACCATTTCACATGAATACTGATATAATGACATAATATTGAATATAACAATATGAGCAAAAACCTGTAATACTGTGCCAGATGAAGATGGGTACTTCGATGAAACTTTTGCAACATTGTGAAAATCTAGATCCAACAAATACAAGAAATCCTCGAAAGAGTACAGAAATTTCCTGGGGAAAAATCTTTTCAGATCAGTACAAATTAAAAATAATTTCTGCATCCGAATTCTTCGACAACTGATGTTTGATATCTTTTAAATCATGAAATGAAGAATAGATGGTTGATTATGGGGAGGAGGTGAGCGTGGTCTTGCGGTTAAGGTTAACGTTGGGGAAATGTGTATTGGGGGATGAAAGGTGGGGATGAAAGGGGGCTAGGAAGAGAACAGAGTGGCCAAGATAAATCTATTAAATTACGAAAAGTTTCCTCAATTTAAAACAAGCCTCTATTGATCTCAAACTAAATGCAGCATAATAAAGGATAGATGATTTTTTTCATTCTTTTCCAACATTTAATATAATGATTTAAATTATCACGCCTAAAAAAAGAAAAATGCGTTCTTTAAGCATTCAACCAGGACATGTAATTACATTTCTATTACAGCTACATTCAATACTCATAGATCTATCTCTTACGTATTTGACAGACATTAAAATAAAAAATAAAATTTAAAAATCAACAAAATTAAAGCTTTGATCAGTTTATAATTTACCTCTCTTCTTTACTGGTTCCCCTGCGTTTGCTTCTTACATGAAACCTATCTTGTAGTGCAATTAATTCTTCAGCATCAACGATGTTATGGACACCAATGTATTGTTTGCTTTGGAAGGACAGGCTCTTTGAAAATAGATAGTCGGACACAAAATAAAAAACCAATCTAGATATTATTGTTTGTTTATATAATCTATATATCTAAATAATGTATGCTAGTGTTCAAAAGTAAGTAAGTAAGTATACATGTGTATAGACTTTTCTATTTTTTTTCTTCAACGTGTCAGAAACATTAGGCACATGTACATTTATGAAAACTAGATTATTTTTCCTTTCTTTTGAAGCATGTCTTGATGTGTTAACAAGATTGTTAGACGAAAAGTAAATTTTCAAAATATTTGGAACGAAAATGGAATGTTGCAAAACGGACAAGAATGAAAAATAATGAATGGGAAACAATCCTTTTTTTTTTTTTTTTTTTTTTTTAGAAAAGGGCAGCCTTGAACAATGAAAGTTAAACAAGAATTAAAAAGAATAATAAATTTACGTTGTTTATTATTTTATTTTAACGGTTTCAGATAATGTATCGACTGAAGGAAAAATTTAATTTTGAAGAAAAGAAAAAAACACAATGTGAATAAAGTTATTAATACTTGTACATAGTTTGACCGCTTTCTGAAATGATAAAATTTGTAAGCATTCGCTTCATGGATTTTGTTTAGGCATTCACCGAATTTTTTCAGAAACATTAGCCAAATGACGGTATCAAATGGTTGGACTGAATCTCTGCATCGCCCCCGTTTCCTTACTTACCTTTTCCTAATGTCCCAGAAGTTGGGGTTCATTGTTAGGAAATGGCTGGCCAAGGACACGTATCGTTATTACCCGAGCCTTCGAAAAATGCAACAGTGGTGCGAGCTAGATGAGCAGTTGCATTGCCAAGTTGAAATATGTTTTTATACGTGTGATCACGGAAGAATGGGACAAGGAAGAACGAGAATGTCTCTGATGTAGAGTTCTATTGTAAGTTGAAGCCCAATGCGCACCAACTCTGTTTTCCTTCCACCCATGATTCCTTCCCAAACCATAACAGAACCATGTCCCCAATTGACAGTACATGAATGAAATTACAAGGTAACTAACTGTCTGTTTCAACTCTGTTCATTGTCGGCATCAATCTCATGGTGCCATAATGCAATGTATTGACTGAAGATCAAGGTGTTTTCATAGTTCAATAAATTTGCAACACGAAAAGGTGACGCTCTATTAAAACAAGTGAACGTATTTGTTAATACACACTAGCATGTAAATAGGGTATGAGGCAGTGGGGTTTCAGATAAATAATAATTAATACATTAAGAATATGAAATAACCCCTTAGAGACAAGACAAGAATCTATATATATATATTTTTGTCTTGTCTCTAAGGGATTATTTCATATTCTTAATGTATTAATTATTATTTAATAGACATGGTAGAAACGGATTGATAACAAATTTAAGGAATAAATATGTGAAAGCACTTTATTTAATAATACACGTTTACTAAATCAAGCTCGTTACGGTTCTGAGGGGTTTACTTTGAATCCATCTCATTCCAAAATCCTTCTTCAAAACCCTGGAGTTTACTGAGGGGCGCATTGAGAGGTACTTCCTTCCTCTAGCACACTTACAAGATTTGACTATACAGCTTAGCTATCTAAGTACCGTTTTCACATTAAGAAACAATAGTCTTTCCCAAGACTCAATATCGCACCTTGCCGAGGAGAGAATGTGTACCATTTATTCAGTTCACCTGTCCGAGATAGGCCCAGCTCTAGGCTAGTGGTTCTTAAATTATTCCCTGGCTGGTACGCCTGATGGCGAACAAAGTCTTCTGGCAGTTTACAAAAAGAATGTTTTATGGGAACAGAATAGGTTTTTCAAGCACACCTTCTCATTCGTTCTGCTCTCCAAAAATAAGCATATTTTTTTTATAAACCTCATCAGCGTTTGATAATTCTTGGGACGGCAGTTGGTACATCCAAGGGGTATCGAAATCCCAGGTTAGAGCATCGGCTCTAGACCACGATGCGACACTAAATTAGTAATGGGATAAACATCCCAATTACGTCATGATCATTGGTATTGTAGTAGCTAAAGTTACCTTGAAGATTGAAAGACAAATAAACCCTTGTTTACACTAATAGCCATGAAATGAACCATTCAATGTAACGCGACTTGCTCAAGGGCGTTGACGACCTTGCTTTTCCTCGCTGGATCGAATGTTGCCTTCACAATTTCGGTGAACTATGGATAGGCCGTAAAAGACTCGTTATTATCATGTGCTGATCCAACCAATCGCCATGACCTCCCACTGACTTACAGCTAGGATAATATAACTAATTACGCGTGTGTAATCAAGAATGATTTATATAAAGCGCTTTTGCCCGATTTAAAACATCATAAAAATGCTTTACATGGTATAATAAAGATTCACAATAATTTTAAGTTTGAAGAAAATACGTACATAATAGTTATTACAATGAAAATACGAAATAAATGGAGATGATATTTTGAATCATACATATAAAACATGATGATACACAGAGATGGAGATGATATTGTGAATCATACATATAAAACATGATGATACACAGAGATGGGGATGATATTTTGAATCATACATATAAAACATGATGATACACAGAGATGGAGATGATATTTTGAATCTTACATAAAACATGATGATACACAGAGATGGAGATGATATTTTGAATCCTACATAAAACATGATGATACACAGAGATGGAGATGATATTTTGAATCATACATAAAACATGATGATACACAGAGATGGAGATGATATTTTGAATCATACATAAAACATGATGATACACAGAGAGTACTTAACTCGTCACATAAAACGTCTTTAGGGTTGTTTTAAAATCTGTCTATAGAATCGACGAGTCTGATAAATATGTCCGGCGAGATGATGCCAGAAAAGGTGGGCGAAAAATAAATATTATGTTCGCCAATTTTGTGGGATACTTTAGATTTGTCACCTATACGTTTAGCAGTTCGTCAATATCTGTCGAGCTGATCTCCTTTTTTTTTTTAAAGATAAAATTTAGCACATAAGAAATATTTTAAGTATAATTAATATAACCACTCCGATAATTTTAAACAATATGACCATGAAATATTTCTTGTAAACGAGATCAATACACATTCTTAACTTTCTGATTTTCTAGTAAATGGGTTTCCTTCGCTGACCGCTTAAAACACCAAAGAATAGATTGAAGAGTTGCTTAAAACATCAGAGAATAGATTGGAGAGTTGCTTAAAACACCAGAGAATAGATTGAAGAGTTGCTTAAACACCAGAGAATAGATTGGAGAGTTGCTTAAAACACCAGAGAATAGATTGAAGAGTTGCTTAAAACGCCAGAGAATAGAGAGTTACTTTAAACACCAGAGAATAGATTGAAGAGTTGCTTAAAACACCAGAGAATAGATTGGAGAGGTGTGGCGAGAGTTGCATCTTTTGGTGTAACCATTCCTTAACATGAGGAATGAAGGCGGTAGGTAATGTCATTCTTCAATGTAGGTCTGCTACTTATGGAGAATGGATTTATGAGGTTGTCAGTCTACTTTCAAAACTGAAGTGCAATTTATCATGGAGCTCGTGATATCAAAATGTTCTAATACATATTTGACAATTAACATCTGCCAACCGACTTTTGTATCAACGCGCACTGACGCCTAAAATTTTCTCTCTCTCTCTCACTCTCTCTCTCTCTCTCTCTCTCTCTCTCTCTCTCTCTCTCTCTCTCAC
>JASKDV010012334.1:4083-16827 GCA_032466395.1 Aegires albopunctatus | reverse complement strand
GCTGTTTACAAGGCAGTCTAGGAAAACCCTGATATCACCAAAGTAGTGGACATGGGTAAAATTCAATACAACAACTTAAGTTATGGAGGTATATTATGCTGAACCACATCTCCGTGAACACAATTCAGAGAGTTTGTGGAATGATAAAGTTTGGACTCAGACAAGTTATCAGAAAGGAAGACAGATGAATGGATCATATATCACCATTTAACTCTTTGACTACCATAAAGAGGATAAACATTCATTCAAAAACTACCATTGGCTGCTTTGTGAGGCCGACCTACATAGCAGCTATAAGAGCCTTTGTCTAATTTGAAAGTTTTAGGAATATTTTCTTGGTATTCCAAGTGGTACATATCGATAAAATATCTAAATCTGCCCCATCAAAATGTTGCATGAATTGCCATATCATCATAATTTACCTTTTTGTACAGAAATTATAGTAGCAACCTTATCTTCAACATTAGCACCACTTACAACAACAACAACAACAAGAAGCTAATTCTTTCTTTGGTTTATATATCTTTTCTTTTTTCTCCCTCTCTTTTTGCCAGGTGAGACGGGCAAGTTTTACTGTGGCATGAAAGTGGTGTCATGCAGCTGCTGTGATGGACACTGCGGCCCCAAGAACGGCTGCAACTGTCCACCATGCCAGCTGCTGGACAAGGAAGAGGAAGCCATAGCAGCCCAGCATGGCCCCCAGCCCCCTCCTTCCCAGCCCCTCATTGACCAGTGGACATGGGGACCCCAGCCAGGTGAGGAGGATAAGCAAGGCTGCAAATATAATGTCCAAATATTCCAGGCTTTTTCTGGAAAAGAATAGACACACCCTGAATCTGCATGGCTTGATTTTGTTCTCTTACTCTTAGATGACTTGAAAAAAGTAGCATGAGTTGTTGTTAGTGAAATTTGTGTATTCCAAGATGGATTATTTTGCAAATATTCTTTTCCATAAATAGTCTGAATCATTTTCCTTTATGATGGCAGCTATCTGTTGCACATTTAATTTGTCATGGTGTTACATGATTTCCAGCTGTGACAAAATGGCTCTCTGTCCTGGATGGCATTATTAATTTAAGTCATTAGTTAAAGACAGATACTTGAGATTATAGCACCCTATCCTGTAATTCACACACTTTAGGTAATTTACATCTTAAAAACTAAAATACAAATTTCATTTTCAAAACATGCTGAAGTAAATTCATGTTTTATTAACTAGCAATTTAAAAATTCTTAATGCCTATCTTAATCACAAATACATTACAACATTTTATAAACATGAGTTTTCAATTTTGCCCGATGTCATATGGTATGGATTTCCCAAAAAGAGAAGCAGAAAAAGCAAAAGATTGTTCATTGATGGTTTCTTGAGAATAAAATTGTCAGATTTTGATAGTATATTTCATTTTGGAACTTGTCAATTTGTCGATGTATTCAGGGTTCCATTACCCACAGGAAGTTTGCTAGTCTACATTGATGAATCTTATAATTTATTTAACTCACTGCCTCTGACAGACATACCCAAATTACAAGATTGCCTGAAGTCAATGCTCCATGAACACCAGCAGCTGAGCCTAGAGGCATTCAGTACATCCCTGTCCATGACACGCTTGCAACAGAGAATTGCTGTGTTGGAACGGTACTTTACAGCCATGTGCCGTCAGAACCATGTTGAGAGGAGGGCACCATCTCGGAAACGCCAAGCCAACCAGAGCAATCTCAATAAACAGAAAAGGTGAGGCTAATCACATATCATAATATCATATGCTGAATGAAACACACAAATCTGATTGCATGATTGATTGAGAGTCTGATTGCAAGATGTATGCAAATTGTTGTAGGAATATATTCAATGCATTCACAATGAAATAGGTAGTCTATTTTGATTTTCACTTTTTAAAGATTAATATATTATAATTGTTTGAAGTGAACCATCGCAACATTGTCCCATTATCATTTCTTTTTCCAGTACGGTGGTCAAGCCAGCAGATAAAGCTACCACAGGTTTGGCCCGCGTTGGTTCCAGGGCAGCTCTCAGTTTTGCTTTCGCCTTTTTGAGACGGGCTTGGCGCTCTGGGGAAGATGCTGATTTATGTGGAGAATTATTGCAGGTGGGAAAGAACTAATATTGAATGCATATAGAATAAGGGCAATGTTCATTATGAGATAGGTGTGTGATTCTTCATTCAATTGGTTGTAGGCTGGATTTGGAACCAGGGATATGCAAGACCAATGCTGCTGTGCAAAGGCAAACGGATGTATCTCCGCTTTTTTCAATTCTGAGAAAAAATAAAAAACTTTCAAAATTGTGCGTGTCATAAGTAATGAACGCTTTACTTCAAAACATTTAAAATACCATTTCTAATGGAGATACACGGCTCTGCTTTTGACACATATTAAAATGGGTATGATAAGCCCAATGAAACGAAAAGATGCTGAAACTCAGTTTTTGGAGATACGTCGCTTTGCCTTTGTACAGCGAAAATGGCATATGTCATTATATTCGTATTAGAACTACTTGGAATGTTGTAAAGATAATATAAAATTTATTTTGATCTGGACAGTCCTATATTTTTATCAGGGACTTAGCTGACACTCACTAATACTTCTGTCACTGTTATAGTTTGAAGGTAATTTGACCTTTCTTCTGTGTCCATTACAGGAATCTCTGGATGCCCTCAGATCACTTCCAGAAGCCACCATGTTTGAAGAAGGGGCTGTGTCTTCAGTATGGCTTGAGGTAGTGGAAAGGGCTACCAAATTTTTACATGGAGTGGTTGCAGGGTAAGGATATTTGTAATAGAGGGTTACCCATGGTTACCAACATGTGTTATTGAAATGCTCATGCCAGTGCCTGAACATAGATGATGGAGAATCAACAAATAACTTTTTTTTGGTTTTAATGTTATACATTTATTTTTGATATGTTTTTATATCATTATTATTAATAAGAATTGTATTGTTAAATAACATATTAACATTCAAGCATAGGTTTAGACCAATACCGTAAGAACCAGGATCAATTGGGCAACTACCGCGAGCCAATCACCTCAGGACTCTGTAGTAGGTCTCTGAGAATGAAGAATGGTGTCAAAGGCTGTTTTTAGAATTAGATCCTGATACCATTAAGGATTTTGTGAGCCTTTGTTAGCATTGTCATATATATTACTTGTTGTTGTTAAACTGTTCACATTTGTTTGGCCGCTGACTTGGCTATTGTTGGTTGTGAGGTGCTTTCAAGTTTGTTCCTGTTAGAACTTAACTGCAATGGTTGATTCGCACAATGTCCATTAGTAAATGTAAGGGTGCAATACATTTAAGATATGCTGTTGCAATCTAATATTTGTTGGTGGAGCTGATTACTACTGACCTCAGTCAATAGCAGTTGGCTGGCTGATTATGAGACGATCTCGTAGTCTCAGGTGGCTGCAACTAAAGAGGTCCTCAATCAGTGATGCGCTGTGTTTGAGATGCAGTCCTATTCTTTATTCCTTTATATCTAGTTAATACCTTGAATACTCCTACCTACAATTAGAAGGAACCAAAAAGCTGGGGTACACTAGGGTTGTTGTTTTTTGTTTTTTTTTAATTAAATTTTTTTTAATTATTATTATACAGACAATACAAAGTTTTTATAACATTAAATTATTATTTTGATGTTGCTAATTCAGTAAATTCTCCAAAATTGGAGCAATGTGAACCTTTTTTTATTGGCAATATTAGTTGCAGTTGTAATTCAAATTGCTAATGCATGTGTATACATTGTACTTCCCGTTTTAGAGAGGTCAACGTATGTGCTAGTAGTGGTCCAAGCCTTTCTTCCAAAATCCCAGTCCAAGACAAGCAGGTTGCTCTCTGCCTCATATTGGAGTTGGCCGTTCAGGTGCGTTGTCCTCTATTTGCTTCAATCAAATATTAGTCAAAATGTTATTGTTACCAGTATAAAACAATAATGGTCAGAAAAACATCACACTCCTCTTTTTATAAAGATGTTCATACTTTTTAATTAACTCAAAAACTCCAATGAAAATGTTGCGGCCAAAAGGTTAAAGTTGTCATTCAAGATGATGTCATTTTAGACAAATATACTGGTGTAGTTTGACCTTCTACCCATAATTAGTAGGTCTCGATCAATATTTATCAGCTTAAAAATGTCAATGAGCATTTATCCTCAACCTAATTATGATTTTCCCCATGCATTTTTAAATATGTTTAAAATCCCCATTCTACTTTCACAAAAGTAGAGTAATCTATGTAAGATGAACTAATGATCAACCCAAATGCAGGTGTGGCAATTTGCCTCCGCCAGACGCGGCAATTTGCCTCCGCCAGACGCGGCGTCGTGGTTGAGCGGTTAGCGAGGTCAGCTTTCAACCAAAAGGTGAGTTCGATTCCCACTGGCGCTAGGTCCGACGTTGAGACCTTGGGAAAGTCTCTTTACAGGCATTATCCTCACTTGCTCAGGTGTATAAAGAGTACTGGGGGCTAGATGGTCGAGTGGAAAGTGGCATTGCACAGAAGTAACACATAGGTTCCGACTTCACACCCCACTTATGCATCTAGTATTATCCTTGGGCAAGATAATGTACCCCAATTGCCATGGCGGTGCTGCTCTGAGGCCGATGCTAGGCTTCTGTCTGTCGAGAGAGGCCAAAATACAATGTGCCCCAGTAGTGTAATAAAGGCTTTTTTTAATTTTTGAAATTTATTGTCATAATTATTAAACTTTTTTTTTTTTTTTTTAAATGTCAGCGCAACTTGATTACAAAATTTTCACTTAGCTCTTGACTTGTCAATTGACAAATGAATTCATATTGATGCAATATTTTATTGACATTGTTCATAAATGTCCTTCCCACTATTATTTACCTTTACAGAAAGGGGCTCTAAACAGCATCCTTCAAGCCATCCTCCTCCTCCTGAATCTCTGGAACAACAGCCACCACGATTACGACAACCGTGTGTCCAGCAGCTTGGTGTCCGCTCCCCTCATTCCATTGCTGAAAAGGTTCGAAGCAGTACAGAATTCTAAATCTAAGGCATCCATGCCTTTTTTCAAAGCTGAAGAGGTAATGAGACAGATTGTCACGTTGGTTTATGTTTCTTTTATTTTTCCGTTTTTCTGGGGTTTTTTTCTTTCCTATTGTTTTTTGGGAGGGGGGTGGTATATGATAAATTCAGGCAGTGATGAACAGTCTATTGTGTTAAGATTTATAAAATCAAATTATCAGCTTTAGTAACGTCTTTGTAAAAGAAAGAAAAAAAAAAATCAACTTAGCCGTTGATATACTATTAAAGTCTTATTCTTATTAAAATCTTATTTGTGTCTAAACATTGATTTCCATTTTGAAATGGAACAAAGATTTTCTGTTTGTGCTTTTTAAAATGAAATAAAAATCTTTATGATGTATTAGAATTCAAGTTTTAACCTTGAGGAAAAATATTGTCAAAGTTTCCATTGTGCCATATTACAGTTGCCTTAGAATACTTCATATGATGTTTGTTTTCCTCTTCAGTTCTTCATCAGCCCCACAGAATGTTTCCTCCAACATCTGACCTTCCCCGAGGAAGAGGAAACGGCCGTAGATTTGCGACAAAGTGCTGTGGTTATCATGTCTCATCTGGACAGATTGGCAGGCCCGTACTTGCCTGTTAGTTCTACACACAAGGTAAAGGAAATGCTTCTTCTATTATGGAATGCAAAGATATAGATTTTAAAGAAGGTGTCAGTTGACAATCTATCATCTTTGTCTCCGTGTTTATGGTTGTCAGACTTTTTCAAAATTGGTATGTAGGCCACCACATTTTATGTCAGTTCTCTGAGACCTTCATCAATTATGTCTTCAACTGTTTTAAGTAATCATGCGTCATTTAGAAATTCTTCTCTCTCCTTCAGTCATCGTGTCACTCTGTAATCCAAGAGATTGTCGGCCTGGGTTGTCTCTCTTGGGCCAGTGGAGCCAACACTAATGGACCTCATCACCTTGAAATCTTTAATGACCTTTGTGGTGTGCAACAAATTGTCTGTGCTGAAAAATACATGCTCACATTAACGCGAGCAGGAAGAGTCTATTCCATGTGCTACAGTGCAGATACACAGGTGAGTTTCAATTCCAGTGGCCTCTTGTGGTGGCTAACTCATTCTGTCGTAAAAGAACAGCTGATGGTTATACACACAATACTGGCTCCAGCTGTAAAAACATGTTTTAAATAAACCAATATATCATGGTAGTCACAAGACAGGTGAGGCAGGTGCAATTGGTTTGACTGCTTATTTTGATATAAGTGCGGTCCCTTATATTTGGTTTGTTTTCAAATATCAATAACTGACGGGGGATGCTTAATGCATATATATTGATGAATATCATGACATAGATTTGAAGCAAACTTTATTACTGTGTTTTATGAGAAAATTATGCTGTATTCAGAATGTTTATGAAACAGTAATCAAGAAAGTATTTCATGTATATTTTCAATGTTTTGTATTTAGCTACATTAGATTATACATTTATGCAAACATTGTACATAAGGCATATCTATGCTGCATAGGAAGCAAGACTTCGTGCCAGCGCACATACAGTGCACATGATTAAAGTGAACATGCATTATTACATGATTATTATTCTTTTCTTTTCTTTGCTGCTCAGATAAATATTGCACAAATCATATCACATTAGAAACAGGCCTTTTATTTTTATTCTATTTTATTTTTTTAATGTCCATTGTCCATTAAATACCCTCATTTAGAATTGCATGATTATTCTCAAATTGTGAAATGATGTTTTATTTTAAGATGAGATCATTTATAGAAAAAAGAAGTCAAAAGAGATTGATATAGTGATTTTGAATGAAACAGTACTGATGACATAGTTTCTTATTTTCTTTTTTCATTTTCTTCTTTCAAATTTAAAACTGGGCCTTATCAAAATTGTCCCGATTAACCGGCAAGTGTCTAGCTTATTTATATCAAATTATAGAGGAAATAATTCTGTTACACAGCATTTCTGTGAATAAGGAACGGCATAACTAAAACATGTTATTAAACAAAATATTTGTTTTTCATCTTTTATCTTCTTCTCTTCCAGTCCCCTCAAGTAGTCGGAGGATTTGGAGAGAAAGAAGTCATCAAGTTGTCTGCCCACGCTGACGGAAAACACTATCTTGCCTTGACCAGTGAAGGCGATGTCTATTCATGGGGCAACGGAGAAGGTGGCAGACTTGGCCACGGAGACAACATGTAAAGACACGAGTATTTTATTTTGTGTTCCTCTCAATCTCACTTTTCTCCCTTCTTTCTTTCTTTCTTCTCATGTTTTTCCATCTTCTTTGTCTTCCTTCTTCCTCCTTTTTATTAAAAATTGTATTTTTGTCACATAGTGTGGCCTTGTTGAAATTGGTGGATCATTTCATCAAACGGCATATTTCTTTATTATTATATGTTTCATTTTTCCATAGCGTTTTATGGAATAGCGGTTCACAAACTTTTTTTATACGACAGCAGCACAGTTTTCAGCGACTTAACCCAAGAAAAGCGTGCTATGTCATAGCTGTAGCATTGCCTCAGCGCGAGCTTGGCCTCGACTCACAAACAAACAACAATCTAGGTCACACAGTGTGTTGAACGAAAACACGGTGAAATAGCTTCTCTTTATGAATGTATAACAAATCGGCGGGGAGAGCTCCGAGGTAAATAAAACTTGCAATCTCATTGGCTGGAATCTTAAAATACTATCCAATCAAAACTACTTTCGTTATTTAGGAAAACAACCGGAAATTTCCAATTTAAGAAGTCAAGGTCTGTTTCTCGAGATGTTGGCCTGGCGCGTGTCAGACGGCTGCCATTGACAAGCGCTAGACCAAATTATAAGGTGTGTGCGTGGTCAGATCATACTGGAAACGCCCTTTTAAAAGTGCCTGAGCTTCTTTTGGGTTAACATGTGTTTGCGTCCAAGTCTCACAATTTCAATACCTGGGTGCAACAATTCAATAAGCGCCATTTTGCAACTTGGAGTTTGTCGATTTGTTGCACCCAGGTATGAATTAAGTGTTTCCTATCAACGTGGGTCTACTGTAGGAATTAATTTTGTTTGCATTGCCTATATGCCCCTATTCCATTCTCTCAATAATGTAATATTGATTTTTATTTCAACCTTTTATTAATTTATTGCCTTATGATAGCAATAATTTAATTTTCTGGACCATATGATTTTGCATTGTAAATTTCTTTATTGCATGGTGTGATCTAAACTAAAGATTGGACGATGTGACTTATCCTTAGCCTTGACTTCAACATATGTGTATATTTATTTTGCTGATTCCCATCAAATATTTTTGTTCTCAGATCAAGGGATGAACCTACCCTCGTCACGGCCTTGTCTGGTAAACATGTCGTCCAAATTTGTGCTGGGGGTACATATAGTGCTGCCATCACATCCAGTGGAGAACTTTACACCTGGGGACGAGGAAATTACGGCCGTTTGGGTCATGGCTCCAGTGAAGACCAGTGTTATCCGAGCATCATTTCGGCCCTCAAAGGTCACCGTGTTATCGATGTTGCTTGTGGAAGTGGCGATGCACAGACTATGGCAGTTACTGATACCGGTGCTGTGTACTCTTGGGGAGATGGAGACTATGGGAAATTGGGACGAGGAGGCAGTGACGGCTGCAAGACACCCAAAGTTATTGAGAAACTGATGGGACAAGATGTGGTGCAGGTCTTCTGTGGAGCCCAATTCAGTTTGGCTCTGACTAAGTCTGGCAACATTTTCTCATGGTAATTACTACCTTCTTTTTTTTTTTTCCTCCTTTTTTTTCACTTACTTTATTACCAAAGGCCTGATAGTTCAGTTTTTAGAGAGTCGGCTACCAACCTTTGAGACTTGGTCTCAATCACAAGGTTCTGGCTTGCCTGCTGATCCAGCAGTAAATGAAAGTTAGATCCAGCAAAAGTTTAGCCAGTGTGACAAGCGGTGGCTTAGCCTTTTACATGAACATTTGGATTCTACAAGCAATTTTACTAGACTGAAATGAGTATGGAAAATTGATTTAACTCTACGTTGCTATGATAAAATGTCTTCTTTGTTCTATAATACATGTGTGTATATTTTATATATGTTTAGATTATTGTTTTTATTTTTTTGTTAATGCTGTGTTTTGATTGGTACTTTTTGAAGATTCTCTCTCCTTCCCTCCCTTCCCCTCCCTCCATCTCTCCCTCCCTTTTCTTTAATTGTAGCAGACCCTTTGGAAAAGTAAAACTTTTAAAAATTGCATTGTATGCCCTTCTTACATTGCTAGCATTGTCCATTGAATTAAAAAAAAAATTTTTAATGCTAAAACAAGGAAAGAAGGGAAAGATTCAATAGAGTTGAATAAAAAAGAGGAGAAAAAAACAGAGAGGAAATTGTTATTTTAAGGGAATGACCACTTGACAATGTAAAACCCATGTCCAAAATCATCAATCCTTTTTCTCTCTGACTTGACAACCATTTTAACCGGTTTTATTTTATTATTTTATTTACGCAGCATCGTTGGTTAGATAAGAAATAACATTTTCCTCTTTTTGTTTTACACAGGGGCAAGGGTGACAATTTCCGTCTTGGCCATGGTTGTGAGGAACATGTTCGGCATCCCAAACAGATGGAGGGACTAAATGGAAGGAGAGTGCGAAGCGTGGCTGTTGGTTCTATGCATTGTATAGCAGTCACTGAAGAAGGGGAGGTAAGAACATTTTGTTAAAAAAATTATTTTAATGCAAAGTGTTGTTTAAATATATATATGAATACTCCAGTCTCAAAGATTAAGTTTGCTCTCAACATGATTTGCATGCCCATCTGTTAAACTATCTTCTGACCTTTTGGACTTGTTTGCCATGAGTGTGGAGACAAGCTTTCTCCATTAATTTCTGTCTGTGGCAATCTTATGCAAATTCTTGGTTTCCCATATCCCATGTGTGACTGCCACATGTTATAATATTATAAGGTCTTATCATAGTGTGGACAAAACTTCTAGAGCTCTTATACCATTTTATAAAATGCTAGCTGGGATTCCCGGCTTCGCTCAGGTTTTAGGCTCTAATCTTAGCCCTACCCCTAAATCTACTATTTCCTTAGTCCTTCCCTGCTTTGTAACCCTACAAAAATCTAGATCTAGTAGATCTAAATCTAGACCTAGAATCTCCCCTTAATCTAAAACATACATTTAGCATTGATATCTAGATCTAATTAAGAATCTAGAAATCTAAATAAGAAGATGATGTCAATCAAATTAAACATGCAATCAAATTAAGAATCAAGAATGATATTCTACATGAAGTCTGGAATCTAGATGTTTTCACGGTGCGCGTATATGTATGATTCACCTTCCGGTAATGCCACTTTATCTGTTCGGAGCAACAAAAACTGTAATCGGCAGTTCAAGCAAATCAACCTGAATTGTCTATCATTTTTTTAAAGGCTAATTAATGTTTTTCATGCCATCGTGAAAAAAAAAATGAAAGCCCCTATGTCCTCTGGAAAATTGCAATGTACCCTTGTGCCATATTTCAATTTTGTTCCTAGAGTGGTAATGGCGTGAAAACCGATAATAGTTTAGCATGTTCTCAATTATATAATGATATGTTAATTTGCTATGGAAGAAAAACAAAAAACACTCTGAGAAATTGTGCATGAATTTTTTTTAGTTTACAGTGTGTAGGTTTTAATTTCTTAGATTCATGTAAAATTGAAATAACACAAATGGCGGCCCGCAAACGTAAGCATAGCTATTACTTCATGGAAAAGAAATTTGAATGTGCCCCAATTCCATGGATTTCATTGGTTCTTTAAGGATTTTAATCTTGTTATTATTATTTCAGGTGTACTGCTGGGGCAAAAATGACCAGGGTCAGCTAGGGGATGAGAGTCATGCTAATGTAGCGGAGCCAACACTGGTGCCAGGCCTTGATGGAAAGCACATCATTGGATCTGCTTGTGGGCCTTCACAGGTGGGACTTTAATTAAAAAAATATGAACATTCCATTTCCTAAAATAAACCGATGAATTGAGTTAAAATTATTGCCATTGAGTAGGATGTCCAATCTACCTCAGAGCAGGATTTGAAGAAAAAAATCAGGTCTGATCATAAACCCTGAGCATTAGTTTCAGAGACAGACTTCATTTCTTCTTTTCCCCTCACCTAAAGGTTTAAAAATGCTCCAATGAATAGATTATTATTCAGCTTCAATTAAATTTGTTTTCAAAAGTAACCTTATAATTTGTTTTATTCTCTCTTCTCAATATAATGAAATGGTATTTAAGTATTGCACAGCTTTTAAACTATGATCTTAACAAATCTGCTTTATTGTTCTTTTCAAAGTGCTTCTCGAAGATATGACTTAAGTTGCTTTTAAAGTCATAAAAGAATTCAATTCAAAGCAGGATATAGATCTAGTACTCAAACTTATTTGGCCATAAATATGAAAATTAATCACACTTTTTCTCTCCCTTCTGAAGAGCTTTTTTTGGTCCTCAAGTGGTCAGTGGAGCGTTGGGTCTCGCATTCCATTCATTGTTGATCTCAGTAAGGGCACCTTTGAACAACTGGATGAGCTGCTACAGGAAGTATGTGAGGGCATGGATGGTCGCAGTGACTGGCCTCCTCCTCAAGACCGAGAATGCATTGCAGTGGCAGGATTGAATCTTCTAAATCTTCAGGTACTTCATTTAAACTCTTTTGCCCCACCCTTTTTTTAAAAATAAAAAAATAAGCATTCGATTTTAACCATTTGATCCTGACCTATCTTACTTTGATCCCTTACCTTAACTCACTGAGGACCAAGCCTGAGCTAGCTGAAACGTACATTGGGGACCTATGCTCGAGCTCGGGTTATCATTATGAAAACTATAGTTTCATTAATTATTATTTTTAGCATACTATTTCAAACAATATATAAATCAAACACAAAAAGCAACACAAAACAAACACCAAAACTACATCATTATGTCGAACTACATGCAAAATTTCAGCTCTCCTCAGTAATTTCAACATATTATCCAAAAGTTCTTTTGAAAATGTATAAAAATGGCTGGTCCCTGGGGATTTGCTTAGCTCAAATAGGCTGGTCCTCAGTGAGTTAAGTTCTCAGAGAAATGTGGGTGAATGATCTGTTACCCATCCCTCTTAGGAAGGATCTCCGACAAATGGGGAATGAAAGCTATCTTTTCATTACTGGAAAATAAGTTTAAAGGGTTAATCTGTTTATGTAGCTGTGAAATGCAGGATGGTATACAGAGAGTATTCAAGGAACTAAAGTTTGTTAGGATGCAGTTACAATCATTTAGTGAGCCAATCTATAAGAAGCAGATCATACACATACATTTTCTGCATAATAGATTAGTTGGCAGGTGGAGCAGCCTAGGATGCCAAAACGTTGTTTACCTAAAAAGGGTAAACCATTTCAAGAAGCATCTCAACAGTCTCTTCAACATTTAACCAATGCATAGCGAATAGCAAATGATAGCAACTGACTCGCCAAACCCTGCCTCAGGATAGTGTGTGTGTGCTCACTATGCCTCCATGTTTTCTAATTCCTAGTATGATCAATACTTGCATTTCTTGTAGAAATAGTCAGTCAACTATAGGTAATGATCAATACTTGCATTTCTTGTAGAAATAGTCAGTCAACTAAAGGTAATGATCAATACTTGCATTTCTTGTAGAAATAGTCAGTCAACTAAAGGTAATGATCAATACTTGCATTTCTTG
>JASKDV010012223.1:0-16829 GCA_032466395.1 Aegires albopunctatus | reverse complement strand
AATCGAGTCCAGACTCGATTCCACAAATTCATCAGAATCGAGTCTGGACTCGATTCCACCTCTAATACTCGATTCCATAATCGATTCAGAAAATATTGGAATCGCACACCCCTAACGAAGAGCATTCGTAGGAAGAACAACATCTGCACATACTTAATTCATTACTTATAACGCAATTGAAGAAGACAATACTATCTACCCTAAGGGACATGCTGTTTCTTTCATACCTTTGGGTCTATAAATAACATCTGTTAAAAACAAGCCACTACTTTCGATTGCTAGGCGGCGGAAAGATGGAAATATTACGCCAGGATTGTCTAGCATATCTTGCAGCTGCTCTAAAGTGAGGACATCTTGGGCAACAAGGACCATCCCACTTACCATCCAACGCACCTGGGGATAATAAATCAAGTATTGAAAATTATTCCATGTGAAACAACTTAAACACAGGACGAGATTGAGAGATATCAAAATTACATTATTTACAACCTCCCAACCTCCCCCTAAAATCTAAAAGTGAAGACATAAAAGGCAGTCGTGATAAAACGAAAGTCGTCTTTAAGTGCTTATGAAACTTTCCTTTTCTTCATACAATGATCCATCCCTAATTCTTTTTTTATATTCTTAATCTTGATCTACATGGAGATCTGAATGTCTAAATTTTGATGGAAACAAGTATAAAAGACCAGTTAAAATAGATACAAATATTGGTCTTGCAACCCCAATCAGTTGATCTTAAAAATCTGTATTGTACTGGCAATTATTGTAATTCTGTAATTTGGTGTGCTTCAAACACGTTATCTGTAATGATTACAGATTTTCTGTAATACTAGGGAGGTCTGTTAAATGTCTTGAATGACTACTGTATTATAAATTTACAATGTAGTTTTATCGTGTTAAATGTTTTAAAATGTATTTTACTTTCGATATTGAAATTTACTATTGTAATGCACATGTAACAAACAAACCAAAACAAATTTCCTTCTTGGATGAATAAAGATATTATTATTATTATTATTAGAGTAGGCAATAACAGTTTTGAATGAATGCTTTATCAATTTATTCAATGGTGGTGTAACCTTGAGTAAAAAGGTGGATAAAGGGGTGCTTTTTTTCTTTTAAATTTAGGCCGCAAGGCAACAACACCCAGTGATGACAAGATAACGTTTAAAAAGGTGAAGGAGCTAGTCAATAAGAACAGTGAACACAACCAGCAGACACAGGACATGAATAGAAAGTTGCAAAGCATGCTGGAGGAAACATTGACTAAAAATATGCATTTACAAAAGGTGAGATTTTACAATAAATAGAAAAATATTACTAAAAATATGCACTTACAAAAGGTTCTTTCACAATATTTACAATAGAAAACATTTACTGAAAATATGCTTCATCTAAACGTGAGAATTTACTATAGATTTAAAACATTGACTAAATATGCAGTTACAAAATTAAAATTTTACAATAAATTAAATACATATTAAAATATGCATTTACAAAAGACCTGATTGTACAACATGTTTAAAACAGTGACTCAAATTTCATTTCCAAAAGTATATTTTACAAGAGGCTTGCTGCTTAGACTAGCAAACTGCTTAGACTAGCAAACCTATAAGTGTTGCCCATGGAATAGGAGCTTTGATATGAAGGGGAATACTTGTTATAATCAATTTTAGTATGGACAAGAGGCCACAGGTCACAAGTTTTACCCTCCAGCCAGTGATACCGTAGCTGAACGGTTAAGTCGTTGGACTTGCATGCGAAAGCTGACGGGTTTCGATCTTATTAGAGACACCGTATTTAACTCTTAGGCAAGGTTATTTACAAGAATTGCCTATGTTGCGGTGTTGTTCTTATTGCTGATGCTTGGTCACGGTAAATACCAAATGATAATGTCCTTTCTGGAATAAATAACGTGGAATTTTATAATTTTTTTAAATAGATGAGGAAAATCGAAGAGAAGGAAAAGAAGAGAAAGAAAGAATACAAGAGGATGGAGAGAGTTTTACGTTCATTGGACATCTGGACAAAGAAAGATGGGAACAAGGGGATTTTATTCTTTATAAATGCTACCTTACTTATAGGCGTTGTTCTTAGAAAGCTTTTAAGACATTTCATCTCTTAAGAACTCAGTACAATCTAGTCTCTCTAATCTTCTCCATTTCCTAGCAATTTGTTTGGATTACAGAATTTTCTGGATTAGGGAATTCTAAGAAATAATAAAAACAAAATCCATTCCCAGAAAATCGTTTGGATTACAGAGGATTTCAGAAGTCCGGATCAGAGAGCCAGACCAGACTGTATATTCTTCCTTAGATATTACTGTTTAATGTCAAAGCCAGGTCTTATATAGAATTTGTATTTCATGTTTTTTTCTTCCTTCCAGGATTTGGAAGTCATGTCTCAGGAGATTGTTCGTCTTAGCAAGTTACCTGTGGCAGGAATTTCCAGTAGTTCAAAATCAGAAGTGACTCCACCCACATCTTTACATTTAGATGAGACATTAAAATCACCTGCCGATGGTGTTGCAATTCCTAATAGTGATCCTCCCAGCTCAGACATGAGCCACTCTGATGCGAATTTTGAAATCATTTCAAACTCTGAGTTGGAAAAGAAAAGCCCTCTATCTGACATGGAAGATTCCTCAACCCAGATTGCTGACAGTGATGAAGAAAGCTAATCATTTTAAAAGGATTTCTTATTTTGATGATCGGTTAAACTGTAAAGGAATAAATAGAGATTTGAATGAAGATGTGCTGAAAATGTTTGGAGATAACTAACAAAGCAAATCCAAACCTGAATCATTAGGAAAAAAGGAGCACTATGTTAGTAATAAACAGTTTCTATCTACATATTTTGTTAAATGTTGAAAGAGAACTGGTGCTGATGTTAATGTCCTATATGACAACACTTCTATGATTTCTATTGCCCCAGCAAAGAGAAGCAAGGTTTTCATTACAGCTTATTGTAAGAGGGCTTTATCATCTTAACCTCTTCATAAAGTGAACTACAATTTAGTCTTTTTGAGATTCCATATCAGTTTTTAATGAAGAGATACTCTTGGAAAGAGCGTTTGTAGGGGAGTTAGCATTTGTCCTTGAAATTTGATTGGGAATGAAAATTATAAGGATAGATGGTGCTGTAAATTCTGAATTTAAAATTTCACATTAAATTGAACCAAATTCAAGCACATCACTGCCAAGGTTTCCAGCTTTTCATCTTGCCATATCACATGTTTCATTTTTCTCTACTTTTAAATCTCTTACTAAAATTGAAATTATCTTTCCAGGAGACTTGGTGACACATAGATGGTAGAGAAGAAAAAAAAAAGTAGTTAAATTTAGACACACATCAATGAAATTTTTATTATTTTTGTTACTTTTTCAGTCAAATAATTTTGAAATTTAGTCCTTTCCATTTATCACAAACTTAGTATGATTGTTACTCGTCATTTATTTTGATTGAAGAAAACATCAAATGGTTATATGTCTAGTCCAATTTTTGTTTTATACTCAATTTTGATATCAGTTGATTATCCCTAAATCACTAGAAGTAAGAAAAGAAATATTCTTCTTGTAGAACCTTGACTCAGATTTTGATTTTATATAATAGATTAAATGATCAAAATTTCTGAATGTTCTGAGAAAAACAAATTACATATTCGTATTGTTTTGCCCTATTGTTAAGAATTGTATATCACCTATTTTTCTAAGACATAATGCTCATTATGTAAGGTGATATAAAATTCTCTCCAAAACCAATATATTCACATACATTTTTCTTACCTGACATAAATGGTTCAAAGTATATTTCATAAGCAGTTAATTGATTCTGTCCATTCGACCGCTTACAGTAGGCAGCTCTGCATGTTTCCAAGTAGTCCAATCAACTGCTTTCAGCGGCCTTATGAAAGGTGAAAGGTTTTATCCAAGTTATGTTCCAATCCCATAAATCAAACAACTAAATATTAGAACCTCATTATGTTCAGACTCCTAGTTCCTACTTATTTCTCATCAGTTTGTTATGTAATTTGTCATAGTAAGGGTGAAAGATAGACTTGAATTTCATTAAAAAAAAAACAAACAACAAATATTGGTACCCCTGATAAAGTTAGGTGCAAAGAGAGATAATTCTGGTAGAGCCAGCTAAAAACAAACAATGGAATCAGTTAATATATTTTGAATATATTCCTTCTGTGTTTTCAGAGAGAATAAAAATACAATACCTATGCGACTGACTGTTGGCTCTTAATTGAATTTACTAGAGATATACTGTATGCAGTTAGCTAGAACTTCCAGTATTTATAGTTTATTTAATATTTTATCATAAATAATACCAAAGTTGATTATATTGTTATATTATTATTAAAGTGAAATATTGAATATTAATGGGTTTTATATCCTGAGAACTATGACAAATTATTTTTGTGCAGAATCCATAGAACATTTTTTTCTTTTTTTGTGGTCAAGACTGATGTTAAAAACTTCAATATTTATTCTTTGACGTTGTGCTTGCATCAATCATGTCATCTTTAATTTCAGTAAAAGTCAATATAAATTTAGATAGATATTTGTAGATTTCATTTATACATGTATGAGGAAGGGGAGAGAGAGAGCGCGCGCGCATGGGGGAGGGTGGGGGTAAGAGATTGGGATTGGGGTCTTACTTTTTGCAATATACAACTGTTAAAATCTTCCAGTGGTTTGACATTCCAAGGCATTTTCTCACCACTAGTTTTCTTGTATTTCAGTCAAATGCCAAAACAATCTTTTTAAATATTTGCTACCTTTAGTATATGATATCAGTTATAGTTTATATACTATTTTCAATATTGTACTTTGCTTTAGGTGAATATATTATAAGTCCTTGTATATATAGGTCCATAATATTAATTAAAATTGTTGGTAATTATTCCTCGTTATCTTTTGGTTGCTTGACCATAAATAAGAACCAAATTATTTATGACATAAATAAAACCTTTTTAATGATTTGAATGAATTGAAATTGTAATTCATTGTAGAAGAAGAATATGATAAATTTTTGCATGTCTATTTTTAGAAATTAAATATTTTGCTGTTAATTAAGGCATTTGTTATATAACAAGGCTTAAACTTTCCTTTGTAATACATTTTTCACATTTCTTGCCTTCATATCTAAATTACTACATCTCTACATTTGAATTGACCATACGATTACCTACGGTTAGGAACTTGAACATGAAATACTAAAATCTAAGTAATCCATATCTTACAGATATTGTGATGATAACATTCTGTTGTAATTTGAAATTTTGCATTTGATATTTTGCCGGTCTTGAAATTCAAGTTGAAAAGAAATTGCACATGGATGTTGATATGTTAAAGAAGCTTTGCTCACATATTCTGTCAATACTAAGTTGTTGATTTTGATAGTGTTACTGCCCTTTGCTTTGATTTCCTTTCATGCAAGAAATATCAATTTCCATTCTTATTTATTGGCTGTGATTATTTCACTTTATTAATTACCCATGGAAGCCGAGAGATAATGAAGTATTTGAACGTACTGATGTCTCTGGTTCATGCATTCCCGCTGACCCTACCTATTTATTTTTTTTTATCTTGATTCTAACTTCAATGTTTCCATATTTAAAAATATTCAATTTGATTTGTCAGATTCCCCGTTGAAAGTAAGTTTCTTTTTGAGTTTTACATAATGATAAGATTATGATCATGGTTGTATGTTTACTTTACACTGTAGCTCACACAACTGTTCACTTTCATTCGCCAACCATGAGATTGCCTTGTACTAAACAATCTATTCCCTGCAATTCTTTATAATTGGGGTTTTAAACAGTTGTCTGACCAAAAAACAACAACTAAAGTAACAAATCAAAAAATTCATTAGGCATTGATTTAATCAAGTATAATCACACTTATAAATAAAAATCTGTCTTATATTTTCCATTGCTTACCTTAATAACGATCTAAAAACTTTTATAATAAAAAGAAAAAAGGATTCAATCCTCTAACCAATTAAAATCCCAATTTTAAAACCATGTAACTATAATCTAAAAAAAAAAAAGAAAGAAAAAACAACCAAAAACAAAAAAACCCAAACTGGATCTGTTTCTTTATGGGCCCATTGACTGATATGTACTAGGTTGGTATTTACTTTACATTTGTCCATTACTAACAGAAAACAGCAAAGTTATCTTGTGTGTTCTGTGGACTGTGGACTTTTTTTATATTTGTATTTTTTTATTTTAACCTTTGCTTGCCATTTGAAAGCCAGTCACTTGCCCACTTGCTTTTCACTCTACTGAAAAATGGGAAGAAATGACAATGCAATTTACAGTACTGACATTGCTTTCAGACATATTCTGATCATTGGCATTGTACAATGAATTTTTTATAGTTAAGCGGTACCAAGATATTTAAAAAAAAGTTGCCATTTGTTGAAGAAAGTTAGATAAATCATTAATGAATGATTCTATTTTATTAATCTATAAATTGACAACACTTACAAATAAGCTGCAACATGAATTAATCATTGGTGCACTCAATATAATATATTATGTAATATAGGAGAAATTTTGATTAAGAGATTAAAGTGAAAGTATTTTAGTGGATATTTTCAATATGTGCAATATTTCAATTTGCCAGTATCTGGCATTAAGTACATTATATGAGAAAGATTGAGTGATTGGATATAAATGTAAAAACAACAGAGGGATCAAAACTATTTTAAAAATTTCAAATTCTATTTAACTTTGAGTAAAAATATATTTCTGCTTTATGGATTAGATAAGAAAAATGCCCTGTCTTGTTTATTTTTCCACTTATAAAAAAGCTTTGTGCTTTTTTCCTATTTCATCTCTTATTGCCTCAGATTTCTATTTCATATTGGGCTTTTTGTTTATTTATTACTGCTATTCTTTGTTGGCTTTATACAATATAATTTTTTTCAAATTTGCTTTGTTTTCCACTTATTTTGTGCAATAGGATCAAATGTGTATGCATTTCGTTACATTTTCCTGAAAGTAATGTTGTAGGGATTATTTCAAAATTTGAAAGGAAATATTGTTATCACCAGTCTCTCCAGCCTTTTGTTTTTTTTTCAAATTTTCTGATGAGGAATTAAATATCTTTCTTTCTAATTAATTTGATTTCTTGTTTACCTTACTTGCAATCATTGAAAATTGTAGATTTTCTATCTTCCCTCTAAACTTTATGTTTTGATTGTGGATTCAAGAGTTTTCCTTATATAAATTAATGGTGGAGTGCAATTTTGGTTTCAGAGCATTGAAGAGCTGTATCTGTAGTGCAATCATAGTTTGTAATGAAACAAATAATTACTGGTATTCTGTTGAGATGTATATAATCTTGCTATCGTTATTTACATGTTATTAACATTGAATGAGTAGTTTAAGAAATTTGAATTTGAAAAGAAAATTATGTCTATTATAAGTAAGATATCAATGCTAATAGGAGTATGAGTCACACAATTATATTAATGTTTTTTCTTTAACGATTGCCTGATGCCAAGTTTGTATCTGTGATATCTGATAACATTTGTTGAGAGATGTGTAATTGAGAATCTATCTATTGGCAGAGTATTTCAGGCTTTGCTGACTCTATTGTGAAGGCAAGTTAGAGGCCAATTAATTTTGTAAGGGGGGTCAATTGATGAAACTACTTTACTTTGCCTTTATTGTACACAGGGCTATTTGTAGCTGCTCTTAACTTGCATCATTGTGTCTCATTTCGTCACATTTTTGAATATATTAATGACAAATATTTAGTGACTGTTATTTAATGTTTCTATGGCCTATTGAGAAGATATTTGACCTATCACCGTTGAATTTTGCTATGGCTCATTGGTCATAGTTTAGTTAATGGCTACCCTACTGCTTACAATGTAAGCCATCTTATTTCCAAATCTTGAAAGGCTCACTCACACAATACTTTTCCTTTAATGCTCTTTTGTAGGTCAGTTTTCTTCTTTTTTTTCCCTCCCCTTTTCCTTACTCCACTCCTCAATACCATTGTTTTTCAATTTCCAAACAATAACTTATTATATTTTTATAGATGGTAGATATTTAGTATCTGTACATCGAGATTTTTTTTCTCCATAACTATAAACATGTTACATTTTTGTTTGATACTACAGTCAGGTGATGAAGCAAAACTCAAGTATTCATTGATTTATTTATATTGGCTTCATTTATTTTTAACATTGTTGTTAATAGTATATTGTAGGAACTTGGCAGACATATTTCTCAATGTCTATCATTTCATTTTACTTAATGTGATTTATACCATGAAAATACCATAATGATTGATGGGGTCCGATAACTAATCAATCAATCATTATATGTATATATAGGGTTTCCTCCTTTATTCAATAGTGTTATTGTTATATTATTTTTTTCCTGAGTTCACGTTTTGTCAATACAAAAACCATCCTCAGTTTGTTGTTATAGAAATGGATGCCATCATCAGCATCCTTTTAATTTTTTAAAATTACATTATTATTATTATTATTATTATTATTACTATTATTATTATTAGAAAGGACCTGAAACAATTATTTTCAAATCAACGGAAGTAGAAACCAAAGTGCATTTACACTCGATGAATTTAACACATGACGGTTGATTTATTTCCAAGCACAATTCTAATCATTATTAATTATGAATTCATAGAAAACAATAAAGCCTTAAATCAGAAATCCAACTGGGCCATGTACTAAACAAAGTTATTTTATGCATGTATGCCAAATTTGGTGTCTCTAGGTGCTGTAGATTTTCTTGAAAGTGTCATTATAGTTTTAGCCTTATATTTATTATAATATAATTATTATCATTATCAGCGTTATTATTATGATTATGATTATTATTATTTTTATTATTATTATTGTTTTTATTATGATTGTTATTGATGTTATTTTTTGATTGCTGCTACTGTTTTCATTCGTTTAATAATTTATTTTGATATGTATGCCACCCTTGTGTATACATGTTTTATAAAAACCCTGGTTAGAAAGATTATGATGTGAATATTGTAAACCCCATGCCTGACTCAATAGAAATGTGCCACTGAAAATAAACATTTTGAAATTATGAAACTGTACACAATGTTTCGTTATTATACTTGTGCTTGGAAGCCATTGAAGTTTACCTTATCTTTTGTATTTTTCCCCAGCTGATGAAAACTATAAATGATATCTATATAATAATACAAACCTTCATCTTTATTCTTCATATTTTTGACCTCACAACTGATGGTGCACCAGATGACATTAAATCAATCATCAGTTGATCAGCTGGAATATGTTGGAATCAGACAGAGAAAGTCATTTCCCCCTTTTCCTATGCTATCTATCACTTGTTGTAATGAATCTATTACTATGGAATAAAATATTGTCTCTCAGACACTTCCATGTGATTAAAAATGCACATGTTATAAAGCATCAGTCATAAGGAAAATTTATGTGCCAAGTGGAGTGACTTGCTTGTATGTATGAATCCAGCATATACCGTTTTCACAAGATTAGCATCACAGTTTGGGGAATGCTAGCAGGTATGCGAGGGGATTCTTGAAGAATGAAAACTTAAACGGACTAAAGCAGTTTATATTTTTTTTTCTATCACGGAGTGTTCACTGTTCATTACCGCCTTATTTTGGAGATCATTTAATTTTGGAAGATGTCATTAAATCTGGCATCTTTTACTTATTAGCACAGTGACGGGTTCGAATCTCATTGGAGACACCGTATTTAATTTTTGGGCAAAAAGGTTATTTACACGAATTGCCTACGTTTTGCTGCACTTTTCTTAGTGCTGACGTTCGGTGACGGTAAATACTAAAAGACGAATTTCCCTTCTGGGGTGAATGAGTGGAATTTCCTTATTTTTACCGGTAATTCTCCATGTATTGATGCCTCTTTCTTTTGAGAACAAAATACTAATAACCCGTTTAGAAGTTATTTGACTTTCATGTACAGAAATGTATTCACAACTTAATGAAGATTATGATTGTAATGTGGTGATCATTGCACCGCATCACACTGATGATGAACTCTTTTATGTTGTGCTCTATTTCACTCTTACTGTCACTCACTGTCACTTTTACCTTCTTCGCATCCTCACTTTCACTTTTGTTTACATCCTAACGGAATTTTAAAAAAACCCACAAAATCAAAACGATTGTCTTCAACTTCAACCTCTTTCTGTTAGCTAACTGTTACATTGGTGACACCGACAGGTGAGACGTATTTTTCAACTTTTTACTATTCTACATCAAGATGGAATTAGCGAGACCCTCGGTGCTGATAGACAGGATGCGTGCTCTTCTGGGAAACCACGAGCCGTGTTTCTTATTCCGACACATCTTTCTACAGCAGCTCCCCGACTATTATACATCCAAACAAAATCCAAGACTCCTTGCCCAAGAGGCGGATCAACTCTTTGTCTCTATGTCAACACTTTTTGATAGTGTGCATGAAGTCAAAGGTAGACACACCAAGAAAGCCGAAACAGAACCCCAACCTATGCTTTGCTGGTACCATCGTAAACATGTAAAAGATGCAAAACAATGTCTACCCCCTTGTCAAAAGTCCAGCCACAAAGAGCAAGGAAACGATTGACAGGGTCAACACTAAACGTCGCATGCGTTGGCCCAGACAACAAACAACTTTTTGTGACAGATGGACGATAAGACTCTCTATTTCTTGTCGACACCGGTGCGCAGGTCTACGTCATCCCAGCAACCTGACTTGATAAACGCAATAGCCCTTCGCACCCAAATCTCCAAGCAGCAAACGGGACAATTATCCAAACCTACGGCTCGCATAACGTGTCACTGGATATCAACAACCGTCTGTATTAAGCACGTTTAATCATCGCAGATATCAAACACCCTTTCCTCGGCGCCAATTTTTTACGTGCTCTCAATTTCCTGGTGGATCTCCGTCGTGGATGTCGTATTGAGGCCGACTATTAATATTATGTTTAATCACCGACTATTATGTTTCAGTCCAAACGATTGAAACACAACAACTAGCCATGATTGAAACTACGTCCAACACAATTAGGAGAATTCCTAACGACTTTCCAGAAATTCTACAACCAACATTCTCCACGGAAGAAGTCAAACATGGGATACGTCACCATATTCCCACCACGGGTCCTCCTGTTTTTGCACGAGCTCGACGACTCACGCCAGAGAAACTGCTCATTGTCAAAAAATTAATTCAGCGAAATGGAAAAGACGGGTATTGTTCGAAAATCAAGTAGCCCATGGGCTTTACCGTTACACATGGTGCCCAAATCGAACGTCAGTTGGCGCCCATGTGGAGACTATCGTCGCCTCAATGACAAAAAACAACCCCAGATCGCTGCCCATTTCCTCCCATACATAATTTCACTGCCCAATTGGCAGGAAATAAATGTAATATCTTTTCAAAGATAGTTCTTGTTCGAGGGTACCACCAAATCCCCGTCCACCCTGACAATGTGCCCAAAACTGCAGTCATAACTCCCCTTAGGCCCGTTCGAGTTCCTCAGAATGCCGTTTGGTTAAACAACTCAGCCCAAGCGTTTCAACATCTGGTGAACACACTATTTCAGGACATGAACTGCACATTCGTTTATTTGGACGATATCCTTGTGGTCAGCCCAAACGAGTAAGAGCACAAACTTCATCTCAGAGAAGTTTTTCAACGACTCAGCAATTTCGGCCTGGTCATATGCTTAGAGAAATGTGTCTTTCGCATGACTTCGATAGATTTCCTTGGGCATCAAGTGACAAAATTTGGAACAATCCCAGATAAGGTGAATTCAATAATACTTTCTAAAACCAATAACTGTGAAAGGCCTGCAAGAGTATCTAGGGATGATACATTTTTATCACGGTTCCATCCCACACGCTGCACAATTATTGCACCCCCTTTAACCATCAATGAAGACCCTGAAATAAAACCAGAAACTTGTCTGGACACGGGATATGACCACAGCTTTTGACGAGAGCAAAACAACGCTTTCCCAAATTGACATCTTAGTACACCCCTAGGTAGAAGCACCCATTGCCCTGTCAACCGATGCGTCCGACCTAGATGTGGGAGCAGTTTTCGAACAGTTTGTGGACAGCAAATGGCAACCGTTAGGATTTTTTCAGCAGCCAACTACGACCACCGGAACAGAAATACAGTATATGCGACCTCTTTTGTTTCCTTTTGGAGGCAGAAAGTTCACGACTTACACCGACCACACAACACTCGCTGACGCAATGGCCAAGACGACTGATCCGGCAACAACGTCAACTAGCGTTTAATTCCGAATTCACTACGGACATTCACCATACCTGCGGAAAATCTAACATGGTAGCTGACTGTCTGTCTAGAGCTGGATCAACAATGTGACCCTTGGCATAGATTACGCAGCTATGGCAAAAGCCCAACTGAGCGAGGAGGATACAACTTCCTACCACATTACTTACCCAAGCCTTCAAATAATCCCTATACCGATCGCAGTTGGAGGACCCATACTAATACTACAGTGCGACACATCGACAGGATCGTTACCGAAAAATAAGTATCACTGCAAAAGACTGCGCAAAGGCCCTCATCCATGGCTGGATCTCAAGATTTGAACACCGTTGGATATCAGTAATATCACATTCGACCGCGGACCACAGTTCACTTCCTCTCTCTGGATAGAAGTATCGCACCATCTCGGCACCCGCGTCCATAGAACGACAGCATACCATTCCCAATCTAATGGTATTGTGGAAAGTTCCACCGATCGTTGTAATGTCCCTTAGAGCTCGCCTCACAAATACAAACTTGCGTGAAGAACTGCTGTGGGTTTTGCTGAGTCTAAGAACATTGCCCAAAGAGGACATCAGAGTATCCGTCGCAGAGCTCGTATACGGAGAGCCACTTACGGTTCTAGGCGAGTTCATAACTGAGGGCGCCTCTTCATGGTCAGCGGATTCCTGTTTCAAACAAGCGAGAATAGCTGATAGAACCATAGCCTCTAACTCTAATAGTCACCCAGCATCTCGATATGGCAAACCAACCTCTGTCATGCCAGGCTGCCTAAACAAGGCCAGCTACGTGTTCATTCAGAACGACGCCTACCGTAGGCCACTCGATTGTCATTACACAGGACTATTTCAAGTCATTGAGAAATCCGCAAAGACGTTCCTCGTAAACGTGAGAGGACGACATGAACGCATATCGGTAGATCGCCTCAAGCCTGCTCATGTCGACCAAACGGAACCAGTGCACGTTTCTGATCCCCATAGTCATCAGCAAGGTCGACCACCAAACCAACCTAGCCACAAGGCCCCGGAATGCACCCAGAGTCCAGACCAACCAGTGCTCCCTGTGAGAACCACGCGTGCTGGACGTTGCACGAGACGTCCCAAACAACTACTACAACAAAACAGTGTATGCCCGTGCTGGAGGTAGCTGTGTGGTGAGCACTGCATCACACTGATGATGAACTCTTTTGTGTTGTGTCTTGTGACGTCATTAAATGCTGGGCTCTTTTTCATTCTCACCGTCTCTCACTCTCACTTTCACTTCCGTTCGCATCCTAATGAAATAAAAAGCAACAACACAAAATCAAAACGATTGTCTTCAACTTAACCTCTTTCTGTTAGCTAACCGCTACAGTAATATTAATTTCCCTATTTTTCTTTCTTAAAAAGTTACTGCTCAATACTTAACCATTAGTAGAATCAGAGCCAATGAAAGTTCGTATCTTTTTTCGCTCATGGTATCGATATAATTACAACAGTCATGGTAGCAAATCTCACTGCGCTCCCTGGCGATTTGCAATGCCTGTTAGTTTATTTTTCTTTCTCTCTCTCTCTCTCTCTCTCTCTCTCTCTCTCTCTCCCCCAAACCATAATACAGAAAGCTAAAAAATAAAGGAAAAAAATAAATAAAAATAATTGAATTACGTAGCCGTCAAAGTCGCGGATTGATCCAGACTTTATCCTGGAAAAGACTTTTCTTCTTCTTCTTCAAATAAACTAACACAACTCAACTAAGTTGAGTATTACTGTCAATACGCCAAACAAAAAAAACAACAAAAAAACAAAACAACAAAAAACAACAACAACAACAACAACAACAACAAACAAACAAACTAATTAAGCCTATATTATGATTTATGAAGATTTAAGTATTTCATATTGTAGCTTATGTTTAAGATTATCTACACTTTCACTACTTCTAGTATTACGATTCAATTTATTCTACAATTCATTAGTGCTAGGGAAGACAGAAGGTCTATGGCAATCATTTTTAGAGACAGGGATTTTAAATGTCTGATTTTCTGAGTTCCTAGTTCTCCTATTACTTTTGTTTAGTTTATTTATGGGGATATCTATTTGATCGTTTATTACTTATAAAACGATCTGTTATTGTACGGTTCATACACATTTCACTCACAACATAATATTTATCATGATCTTTTATGTCAGTAAACAAAGTCGAGCTTTGAGGGATTGTTTCAAACTATTCGTCATAGAAAAAAGTCCAGATCATTCTACCAGTTGCCGCGAACTATGGGTTTATATTGAAAGACAAACTCCTACTGAATAAGATAAGAAAAAAGAAATCGATTTTAAGACGCTTATTGATTCTACCCAACATTTACTTGATGTAGAGTTCAAACCTATTAGACAAATCCGGTAGCTCATTGCCCTCAGGGAATTAGATAAGTGGAAACTGAACATTGTATTTCGATTAACAGGACAGTAAACTACGTGAGGATTTCAACAGTTTAGTTAGTGAAGATATTATATATAGATAGTGAAGATATTATATTTTAGAATATCCAGCTTTCTTTTCATTGCTTGGGAAAGGGATCACTCAAAAAATGGTGTGGTTTTTTTTTAATGCTAAAAAAGCCATCTTCGAAAAGTCGGTCATAATCTTCCTATTCCTTCCCACTTTTGATATGTCTTAACTCTTCAACACCTGTAGTGGGCTCGACCACGATGTTATTACATTTACTACAATTTATTCAAATTTAAATCATTATCGTATGAGCTTCATCTACTATTTCTTCTTTTTTCGTCCACTCCATCCAATGTGACGCCGTGACGGGTATTTTCATCACCTTACGAATTTCTGACACTCAGTAGGGGCAGTAAAAGATCTTATCCGTATACTGGCAGGGAAGCGCTGTTAATAGGCTGCTTTGCTCTATGGCCCCTACTTGTGTAAATGGTTAGACAGGGATAATTGATGTAAAGTATGTGAGTCTGCAGTTGTGCGGAGAAACAGATTATGAATTTCATCTTTATCCTTGATTTTACTACTACAGTCTACAAAAAATCACATGCAGCATCTTTGAAGACGCCGAAAAAGAAAAATGTAAACAAAAAACCCCATCTAAATCATATTCTCTTGGACGCAAGCTCGTTTCATGAAGATCCTGTAAAACCATTATCTTTTTGTTTATTAAATATCAACGCACAGAATATTCTGTTTTAAAAAATCCCTAAGGCAACCCAAACACGGGATTTAAATCCACGAATTATGCTTTTGTTGGCTTACTTCAAGCATGATAAGTAATCAATTTCTATTAATGTGATAACTGTAATGAATGAATAAATAAATGGATAAATAAACTAATGAGAAATTGAATTAATTAAAAATAAATAACAACAAACGAATGGATCTAAATAAATGAACGAAAAATAAGAACGCTTGTATAGCGTATACTGAACAAATCGAGCTCAGTACGCGTTATCTAATATTGTATTATCATGATTGGAACGCGGCTGGATAGTGATCCTATTAACTTGGAGGATTTTATTACCTTTTTATGAATGTTTACAAAATATGATTAATAATTTAAAGGCATATTCGTACTAACACATAAGATAAGTGTATTGTATTTCACTGATTCTTTGTTTGTTTGTTTAGTCTTGACAAGGATTTTTCAATCGAAACGTTGACTGTGTTTTGTTTAGTCTTACTCTGGTCATTTGTTCTTTTATTCTATCTATACTCAACTGTGGCTTCACATTTTATTTTGTACTAACAAAGCGGAGATTTTGCGGTGCATCATTTCTTTCATGCGATAGTACAGATGTATTCTACATATTAATGATTCCAAGCTCATAATTATAGTTGAACTGTAGAAAAATTCGTTTCAGTTGATATCTCCTTATTACACAAAACATACCATGGGCCCAGGACGAATAATTACAATGTAGTCAAATAATTAAAAAACAAACTATAAAATTAAATTATTCTATTCCGGGTGGCACGCTTTGACGTCACAGGATTGCTATTGTCGTCAAATGAAGCGCAGTAGATAACTATGTTGTTATAGGGCTCTACTGGTCTTATTCGACGCTGGCAGATTCCGAGATGAGGGCAACATTTACCAACATCCATGGCGCGTGATGGGGATCGCGTTCGATTTCTTCACCTTTCCCACATGTCGAGTTGGTTTCCCATCCCATAGAGCCCGTCTGACCAAACTGGCATCGAAACAAATAGACGTCTGCTTGAGTCCGATATTTACCGTTGTAGAGTTCGATATTTAATGGAAGCGACGTCTAGCTCTGATATTCCTTCGGCTAGGGAAAAAGCAGATATTTATCCGATTCCTGTGAAACGAGACCAAACTATGGGAAAGTACTCGTTGTTCTCACGTCAATACTAAAAGAAGGTCGCGTTTAAAATTCTTAACTATAGTTGTGATATAATCATAGTAGAAGACTGACATTTTGAAAAAGCAGGCCTATTTTGTTAATGTCACTTCGATTGTGACCAATCCATCCTTCTTCGACACACACACCCCCCCCCCCCCCGCCTCA
>JASKDV010012222.1:0-26639 GCA_032466395.1 Aegires albopunctatus | reverse complement strand
GAACCTTTTTTTGCAAAGAAACTTACAGTATAAGTTTTTCCACTTATGCCACTTCCAGAATCTTTTTGAATCCAATGGTAGGATGTACTACCATCTCCTACAATAGATGAAGCATTTAAACTACCATCTGGAGAAACTGCATTGTTTGTGTTTATACTTACATTATTTTTACTCCAAGCTGCATTACTAAAATCTTCACTATAAGTACTTAAATTAGTCCTCTGTGGTTCTAAAATATGGTGTGGACATCCTACAACCTTACCATCTAACATTGGATAGTTTAATCTTGATACTCCGTTTGATACTTCTTCTATTAGTCCTTGTGAGTTTATTCTTGTTGCTTTACCACTTCTACTAAAGTCAAAATCTCCTACACCACTTGATGGTAGTACAGAAAACAACTTTGAGCCTTGTGCAGCTGGTATTAATGCTAATTTTGGTTTTGCCATTTGTTTTAGTTTTGTATGTCTTGTATTCCTATTCTATGTATTGAATCTGCTAAACACTTAACTGCTTCAACTTCTTGTCTGTCATTCATATTAAACTGACCTTGTATCATTTCAGTTGATGTTCCAATAGAAGATGCAGTATCTATTGTGTTACCCCACCAAGTACTATCGTATATTTCGTTTGCCATTATCTTTTTCTTTTTTTGTTAAGTATTTCTTTAGCTTTACAATATTATGTTTCTTTGGTTTATATCTACCCATTACAGTACCCAATTACTTGAATTTACATCTTTATCTGGATATACATCAGAATCTGTATTACTTGTATATTCTGGAAATAAAGTACTATTAAAACAAATGTAATCTACAAATCTTCTTGTGTAATACTCTGCAAAATCTCTTTGTTTTTGTACTAAAAAATCAACTTCATCTTTTGTTGCACTTTCAGAATTTTCTGATGTGTGTTTAAATACACCACCATTCTTTACTTGATATGCTGCAAATGGTAAATAATCAACCATTGCGTAATGAATCAACATAGGTTGTATGTAATCTGTAACTAAAGATAAATAATTACCAGTTAAAGTATCTGCAATTATATCTGCTGATATTTTATCATACAACTTACTCCCTAAATAGTTTTGTATGTGTATCTCTTGTGCTATCTTAATAAATTGTATGAATTTATCTGTATCAACGTTACCATCAACAATACTATTCTTTACTAAATCTGTTCTACTTATGAATAATGCAGTTGCCATTTATTATCTCTTTTTATTTACAAATCCGTTATTTGGCATATCCGTTGGTCTTTTTGCAACTTCTTTAGCATTTACCTCTGGTTTAAAACCCTCTTTTTTAGCTTTATTTACACTTACTTCTGCATTTGGATTACCAACATCTGGTCTTGTTTTAGCAGTTTTTGCTTTGTAAGTCTTTCTCATCCAAAAATGATGACAATCTCCTCCACCTTTATAAAGCCATATATCATAAGTATCAGCTCCGTTTAATCCCCAACCAGCATTAACTGCTCTTTGGCTCATTTGCTGAATATCTTCTTTTCTGTATATCTTTTTTGCTGCAACCATTTTTGAACAAAACTCTCTACTATTGCTACTTGTTCTTAAAGGTGCATATTGATATCTTACTTTGAACTGTACTCCTTCTTCATTTTCTCCATCTTGTTCACTTTTTGCATTTGGTCTAGCAGTACCAGTTGTTGCTAAATTCCAAACTTTTGACAATACAGATAATTTAGGATTGTTTAATTTATTTAGTTCTTCGTCTAATTCATCTTCTGCATCATAATCAACTTTTCTTTCATCAATCAATTCCCAGTTTTCTAAATCTTCATCTTCTCCAAATTCTTCTAAATCAGAAAATACCTTTGACATCTTAACACCAGTTTCTTCTTCTCTTGTTTCTTCGTCTTTTACATTATCTAAATCCAAGAATTGTAATGGTTGTAACGTCTTAAAGTATAGATTTAAGGCAATATCATTAAAAGCAAGTATTTTATCAAATGCATCAGTTAAAAGTTCTTGAAAAGGCACTATAACTGTGTTATGCATTAAGATAGATGCAGTTTGTAACTCGTCTGCATTATTACCAAGTCCACTTGAATCTTTTATACCTAATAACATAGGAGATACAATTCTGTGAGATACCATTATCTTCTTTTGTGATTCGTCTGATAAAAATTGGTATTGGTTATGTGCATCACTTAATTGTACTGGTGTAATATCAGCTTGTGATTCTTTGTCATCGTTAAAAGCAAGTATAAACTTACCAGCATTTGAACTACCTTGAAATTTAGCTTGTATCTTACTTTCTATTAATGATTGTTTTTCTTCGTCTGGTACTCCGTTGTTAAAGTTGATTAACATTGATGGAGCAAGACCATTCATTATATTGTTTAAATGATAGTTAGATATTTCTTCTTCTAACTCTGCATATTGTAAACCACCTTGATAATCTGGTGTACTATAATAATACATACCAGCAACATAAGGTTTAACATATAATATCTCAATTGGTTGAGGTGTACTTGAAACACCAAAAGCTGGTATTCTTAATGGTCTATCACTTGGCTTTATATTTGCCCAATCTGGATGATAGTAATATGCTTGTACTTGTTTATCTCCTTCTCCACATTTCTCTGCTCTTAAAGTTTCTATTGGCAAGTGTTCTACTTTAGCAATAGATTGTTTATCTTTTGAATAAATTACTTGTATTGCACATTGTCCAGTTAGTTTTAAATCGTATGATAATTGTCTAACAACATCTTTTTTAAATAAAGATATCATTCTTGCATAACTTTCTGGTTTCTTTGCACTATCAGTTGCATCTAAACCTTTTCCATATATCATTTGAGATATACCATTTACACAAGCATTATTTGTAGCACTTCCGTTAAATCTGTCTATTAGAAACTGAAAGTAATTATTATCTGCTCCAAATTCAACCCATTCTTTTGATTTAGATTCTACAATTTGTGGAGATGTGTAAGTAGATAAATTTACAAAACTAACTTTAGAATTGTTTTTCTTTGCCACTTTTGGCTTTCTGTATTTATTTATGTGTTTACTCATAATATTATAAAGTCATTGTTACCACTCTTTTCTTTGTACACATCTTTATTTACTGTATAGTGTTCGTTATTAGATTGGTTTGTTGATTGTGCAGTACAAAATATTTTATCTCTGTAAATAATATCTGCTTCTGTTACAGAGCCTTGACCATTATATACTTTTAAATCATAAAACCTACCTTCAAGCAATGTAAATACGTTTGTTAGTTCAACATAGTTTTTATTAATTATAGCAGATGGTAAAATTATTGTTTCATCATTTGAACTGTCATCCCTTAATTTTATTGTAACACTTGTTGAATATACTCTTGGTATAATCTTTATTGTTTGTGCGTTTGTTGTAGGTAACAAATGTTTCATATATATATAATACTAAAAGTTTGTATTTTTATTTATTACACATAAAAAAAAAGGTAATCAATTAAGACTACCTTTCTTTAAAAACAAATTATGAAAAAAACTATGCGTTCGGGTCTATTTGACTAGAACTCTCATTAGATGTTATAACAGTTGATGTTACAAAAAATGCTGGGTCAGTTTCTTGACCTTCTAACGTTAAAGTAAACCCACTTAAATCTCCCATAGCAGCACCAGATACAATTGTACCTCCAGTTACTTCTGCTCCGTGTTCTAAACCTACCATAAAGAAATTACCATTGTAATCTTCTATTGCAACGTGAGGACGTGCAGCAGCTAATAATTTTATTTCTTCTTGTGTAGCTTTATCTAAAACTGGTAAAGTTAAATTTAAAGTTTGTGTGTAAAATGTAGTTCCGTTTTCTCTTGAACTATTAATTGTGGTTTCTAGTGAAGAATTACCTTTGATATCAAATTTGAAAAAGTCTGGTGTTCCAGCTACTGCGGTAATCTCTCCAGATGCTATTGTAGTTGTTCCCAACGTACCATAATCTGCGAAATAAACTGCTTTTAAGCCACCAACACTACTTTTACAAGGTAACGCTCTACCAGATGTAAGTAAACAAGCCATTGATTTTTATTTTTTTAAGTTATTAAAAAAGGGTAAGCAGATGAACTACCTACCCTCATTATTATTGTTTGTTATTAGATTATAGTCCTAATCCGTAAGATACGATATCTTCAACAACTGCATATTGTACTCCAGCAGTATATCTCATAATGAAACGTACATTTTGAGAACCATCTAAATCAGCCATATCTAATACTTTTACTTCGTTGTGGTCTGATAAAAGTCCAGTTCCAAAGAATAAGTTAGATTTTTGTGCTGCAATTGCATTGTTATCAGAAAGTCCGTTACAAGCTACAACTTTTACACCATCAAAGTACTCAACATCCATATCTTGGTTATGTCCAGCTCCAGCAGTTTGGAATCCTCCTAATGCTCTTTTGTATGCTCTAAAGATGTTCTGTGCAACATAGATATATAAATCTTCTTTTCCATATACTTCACTTGGAATAGCATCTACGATATCTCCTAATTTTTCAATTACGTTTGCAGAATCTACTGCTGCTCCAGCAATTTTCTTTGCTCCAGTATGTCCAGCATCAGCATTTAATAAAGTTTTGAAACCATCAAAAGTTCCAGCACCAGCTACACCAGCCCAGATATCTTTTTCAGTTTGCTCTGCAATTGATTCAGCCATTAATCCGATAAAGTAATCAGAAAAGTTAGCTGGTAAACTATCACTAGCAGAATATCCCATTGATACTGCTTCCCAATCAGATTTGAAAGGAGTTTTACACAATTCTAAATTTACTTGTAATTCTTTTGGCTCAATAATCTTTTCTGTTAAAGCAACTGCTCCAGCATCTGTAAAATCACAAGATGCATTTGCAATAGCACCAGAAAGACTTACTCTTTTTAATACTTCTTTAAACTTTACGTTTGGCTTAACTTCAATTAAGTTGTTAGCGATTGTATTTCCAGTTAAAAGTGCTGCTGAAACATACTTTCCAGCAAATTCCCCGGCATATGAGGATGCGATTGATAAACTCATTTTTTATTTGTTTATTTTGTTAAATATTCTACTTCTTAATGTGTTTTTATTCCCTTTTTGAGAATAAAGGTTTAATTCTTTTTTGTCAGATACATTCTCTGGATTGTGAGAAATACCTTCAACTTCTTCAGCAGATAACTCTACTTTTTCTTCTTTTACTTCTTTTACTTCTTCTGATAATTCAACAACTACTTCTTCTGCAACAACTTCTGTTTTAGATAATTTTAGTTCGTTGATTTCAGTTCTTAATTTTTCAATTTCAGAGAAAAACATTTCTTCTGATATTGATTTAACTATCTTCTTTGGAGATGCAGTTTCAGTTGATAATTCTTCTTCTTCAACTTCTTCTGCTTCTGTTTCTTCAACTGCTTCTTCAACTGCTTCTTCTTCTTTAGCTTCAGCTTCTTTGATTTCAGCAATGATACCTTCTTCAGAAACTATAATCATTTTACCATCTTCAGTTTCGTATTCTCCAACTGGCATTGCAACTCTTTCTTCATCTGCAACAACAAAGATTTCTGCACCAGCTTCAAATTTTTCAGCTTCCAAGATAGCACCATTCTCAAGTTTCATTTGTTCTAGCTTTACTTCAATACCAAGTACTGCTCTAACCTTGTTAAGTGTGTCTTTTGTGTTCATATTTATATAATAAAATTTAGTTAATATTTTGTATTTTCAACTTTATTCTTCTTCTTCTGATGCACTTATTTTACCAATGCCTTGTTTCCAATACTCTGGTGTCTTGCAATTTTTATCATTATTATTCTTACAATCTATTGAATAAGTATTTTTACATTTACAATATACTGCCCTCATTATGATAATAGTTTTTTAAGTTCTTCTAGCTTTTCTAATTCGTCAAGTTTTCTTGATGCCCAATTAACACCAGCAGTACCGCCCCAAGCATCCCACATAAGTCCACCACATCCTTCTGAATAAGGCACATCTTTATGTTGTTGATGTCTTTTAAATGATGCCATTCTAGCAATAGTATCTCTTGTTATTGGTTGTCTTTTTGCTAATTGATTTGCTCTACGTTTTCCAGTTGCTTCTCCACAACTTCCCCATCCATTCTTTTCTACCCAAGCTAATGCTCTTTTTGCATTGTTTGTTGCTCCTTGTGGATAGTCTGTATATGATGCTAATTGTTCTTTTAGTTCTTCGTTTGGTCTTTCCATCTTGTCAGCAAAATAACCTTCTATTGAAAAACCTTTTACTTTACCAGTCTTTACATAGTCATTCCAAACTTCATCGTTGTTTACTTTAACACTACCCATCCAAGTACCAACTGGTACATCTAAATTATATAAAGCACTTTTATCTTTTTGTTTATCTTCTACTATCCAACTTTCAACAAGTGTTAAGCCTTGTAGTTCTGAATTGTGTTCTAGTGTTGAATTAGATTGATTGCCATTCATCAAATACATTTGAGATGCTTTTTCAACAGTCTTTTCAGAAAAGAAAATATAGTACTCATCTTCTCCAGACTTTCTGTAAATAGGTTTCTTTGGTATAAGTAAAGCACCCATTAACAAACGCTTCTCTTTGTCTATTTCAGCAAGTTTAATTTCTTGTTTATTAAGTGCAACAAAATCAGATTCAATTGCTGGATTCTCAACAACAGAAATAGCTTCTACTCCTATTGCTTCATCATCATCTAAAATAAGTTCTATTATTTTCATAATTATATAATATTTTTTTAGTGTTATTTTATATTTTTAACCTCCTATACTTGCATCGTCAATTATATTTCTATCTAATTCTTGTGCAGTTGATACTTCACTTGAAACTACAAATGCTTGTATTGGTTGTTGTGATTGTCCACCAATAGCTGATGCTAATTGATTTGTACTACTTGCTCCAACTATATTAAATGCTGGAGGTAAAGACTCAACTGAAGGTGCAGATGGTAATGATGCTGGTTGTGTACCACCACTACTTGATGTATTTGGTACTTTTACACTCATTATTTTTTTAACATTAGCTAAACCAACAACTCCAGTAGCAATAGCTTGAGCAATAGCATAACCTGGAACTGGCACTTTAGAAAAAGCACTTAATTGTCCAGTGATAGCTGCATAAGTATTTACTAAAGAAGATGCTACAGCAATAGCTTTACCCGATTCAGTTTCTTGTCCTATAACACTAGAAATACTACTTAACGCACCAGCGTAACCTTCCAATGCTTTTCGTTTAGCGTTTTCTTCTCTTTCTGCAATTTTTATTCTTGCATCAGATATTTCTTTTTCTCTTGTAACACTTTGCTGACCAGATTGCTCTTCAAATTGGTCTAATGCTATTTGTGCATCTACTTTAGCTTGTGTTCCAGCATTAGCATTATCTACAATAGCTTGTAACCTTATTGATTCTTGTTCAGCTTCTAATATGTCAACTTCTTTTAATGCTTCTAGTCTAGCCAATTCATCTTCTATCTGCTCTGCACTAAATCTTTTTTGCTCTATTGATAGTAATGATTCGCTTTCTAATTTTGCATTTGTTAATTCAGTTGCTTCTTTTACTAAAGCATTATTATTTATTTGTTGTTCTGATTTAAATCCAGTAACTGTTGCTGCAACGGCTTGTATTTCTGCTTCTGCTTCTAGTACTGCAACATAATCTTCTGTTTTTCCAGTTAAATCAAATTGTGCTTGAGCTGCATCTTTAACTAATTTAGCATTTTTAGTCATTTCTGTTTCTTGCTTTTCAAGAATAACTAATAACTCATCATTTGCCTTTTTTCTTTCTTCAATACTTAAAGTTTCATCATCTCTTATTTGTCTTTGTATTTCAGCTTGTTTATCGTATTGTTCTAATAATATTCTAGATTCTGCCGCTGCTATTTGAGCAGATTTTTCTAATGCTTGATTAGCTTTAGCAGTTTCTATTGCAGATTCAATACTTACTTCTTTTAATCCATCAACTACTTGTGTTCCTATTTCTCCAACCTCTGTAATTGCTTCTCCAAAATTTGTAACAATATCTCCAGTTGCATTTACTGCAGCTTCTCCTACATCATAAAGATTTTGTTTTGTTTCTAATATTGATAAACTTAATTGTTCTATTGCTTTAGTGTCTCCACTACCGAAAGGGGATTTCTCCCACATTAGTTGCGCTTCTTGAATTGCTAGTGTGATGCCATAAAAAGTAAGTTTAAAAGGTGTTAAAACAATAGTAAGTATTCCACCCATCACTTTACCTAATGCATCAAAATTTTCTGTTGCTGATGATACACTTTTATAAACATCTACAAAGACATTTACTATTTCATTAAATATTATTTGGGCAGTTTTAAATACTGTATTTAAACCATCCATTACCTCTTGATTTTCTTCTATAGCACTTTTTACAAATTCAAATGCTTTTTGCAATAAGAAAATAATACCAGTAGCTTTCGCTATGTTTTTAATTGAAGAACCTACTTTTTTAATACCTTTTGCACCATCCTTTGCTGATTTCTCAACATTTTTTAAAGATTTAGTGGTATCTTTATTTGAATCTACTACTTGTTTATTTAGACTTTCAATAGATTTTTTTAAATCTTCAATCTCCTTTGTAGCCTTGTCTGTTTTTGCTTCTAACTCTACTATTATTTTTTCCATTTCAATTCTTGTTTTTTTCTTTTAAATACTTCTTTAAAACTATCTGGAAACTTATTTTTTCCTTTTGCTATTTGTACAATCTCTGCATTGCAATCTGTATCTTTCAACAATTCTAATATTTCTTTTATCATAATGTAGTTACTGAAATTGTTACTGTGTTTGAAAAATTATTATTAAAATCAGCTGCATTAACTCCAAAAACATAAGTTGTACCAGAGCTTAATCCAGTTATTGTTGTACAATAAATAATTTGTATTGGAGTTGCTGATACTCTTTGATTTGGAGAGCCATCTTGTGAAATTTGATAACTCTTAACACCTACTCCAGAATCATAAGAAGCTGCCCAACAAAGTGTAAAAGATGTTGATGTTATATTTGTGGCAGTCAAATTAAATGGGTCTGTTGGTGGTGTTGTATCTGGTGGTATAGGTGGAGGTGGTATTGTATAAATATCATTCAACAACTCTAAATCAGATTTACCAGTTAGCATATTTGTCTTTATAGAGTTAATCTTATACGTTGTTCCACCAATATTAAATCTATCTGCTAGTGTATAATTAAGTAAAATTCTTAATGGTAAATAAGCAGTTAATTTTGTCAATCTATTTGTTACATCAAATACATCACTGATATAATCACTATGATACGCATTAAATAAGGTATCTGTAAAATCATTAGTTATTGTGTATTCGTTTATCTCATTAAAAAAGTTAATGTTATGTTTACTTGTAGCTGATGACAATGCAACACTATTTGATGGTATATTATATTGTGTAACTTCTAAATGACTAGAATCCGTATCTAAAAAAGATATACTTGTTGAGTTTTGTAATATAGGATAAAATAATAATGGTTTACCATAATAAGGTTGTTGATTGTCATCCACAAATTGACCATATTGAACAGTTGTCAATGTATCAGTATCTAAATCAGTTAATCTTTCATAAAGCATTTGAGAAAAAGGTGTTTTAACTTTATATATTGAGCCATCTAACTTTTCTCCATTATTTGTATATTCTGTTTTTCCCCAAGTCTTATTATTTAATTGAGAATATTTAGCAGCTAAAAAAGTCTTTGTGTCTTCGTGTTCAAATGTTATCTCTTTGAATGGTAAAGCAACATTTACAGAGCTTTTATCTCTATCAATAAATTCTGTAACATCATAAGCAACACCATCATTATAGAAATCATCAAGTGTTTTAACAATTATATTACCAGTAGCATTATCTACGTAAGACGTAAGATTAAACATTTTAAAAATACCAGTTAAAAAATCAATACACTTTATATCTGGTATCTGTTGTGTTATAATAAAATCAACTGCTCCAGTAATAGATACATTTGTTGCTTCGTATCTAGTGTACACCTCTACTGAATTAACTAAATGGGGGATAAAAAACTGCATAACATCCATTGTAAAAGTACTTTCACTTTCTACAATAACAGTATAATCACCAGCATCTAAAGTATCGTTTAAATCAGTGTAAGATATATTTGAATTACCAACTATATTTGCCTTTCTATAAATACTTAATCCGTCTTTTAATAATGAAACGCTATAAGTGGAAGTAGATGTTGTTTGCCATTGTAAACCAAATCCTTGATTATCTCCAGCTACCTCTTCTGGTATTCTTATTGTTGAAGAGTTTATAATACCCCCATAGTCGTTGCTTACAACTTGATAACCGCTGATTAATGTTTGTGGATTATCTAAAGGCACACCGCCTTTTTTTCTATGCATCCACATAAACAAATTATAATAAGGTGTATTTGTACTTGTAAAGAAATCATTACTAAAAGTTATTCCGTAGTCTGTTGCTATTGCTTGTATAATAGTGTCTACTCTTATTGCATATTTTAAATCATTCCAAGATACTCCGTGTAAATGACTACCACCACCAGATTCCCAATATACATTACCATCTAAATTAGCAGATGAATTTGAATCATAGTGTAACCTTTGTGTATGTGTTATTAATGGTGCAATAACATCGTTTGTTGATGGGTCTGCTTGTAACTTTGTTTTTACAGTTGCAGAATCATATACTAAATTATATGAGCTCAAACTTCCTAAAGCACCTAGTTTATCTTCTCCAAGTAAGTCTTTTAAAGTTACTGTATTACCAGTAAATCTAACCTTATAAGAGTAAGGCACATTGTTTTTTAAATCAACACCTTCAAGTTTTATTTTACCTTCTTTAAATTCAAGAAAGTTTAAATATAAATTAGCATCAACTCTTTTTCTTGCATCAAAGCCATTTGTAATAGAGTTTTTATAATAGTGCTTAAATATAGCATTATTACTTTTTGTTGCTGGTATTGTAAACGTCTTTGAATAGTCTGTAAAAACCTTTTGAATATCTTTTACATTTTGAATAGATTGCGTTAATACAACACTTTCATCTTCAAATAAATCCACTCTTTGACCTTCTATGTATAGTTGTATTTTTTGCATTTATCTTATGTCATTTAAAACATTGTAAGAATTATCAAACTCAATTGTGTATTCAACTAACTTATCATTTAAGCTAGTCTTATATGTAATATCACTTGTCTTTATATTGATTGGCAATACTTGTTCGTCTGTATTTGTTAAGTTTGTTATCCATACTTTTTCAGATAACATTAATTGCTTAAATACTTCGTTATAAGATTCACTTAAAAAACCACTACTTAACGTCATTGATTCTTTTGCAGTAATGTTAAAATCTCTTTTTGTATGTACAGTTGTATCGTAATTATTACTATTAGTTAAAGTATTTGCTTTATAACTTTCTCTTTTAGTAGTCATTTTCTCAACTTTCTTTTTGAAGAAATACATATCTTGTAATACACCAAACTTGTTTACAAAAGTTATTTTCTTTGGCTCATATTTACATTCATCAATAGTTTTTACTTTTATAATATCAAGTGTTCCATCAGTATTTCCAATATGTATAGTATCTACTTTTCCAATACTCAAGCTATTTAAATATTGTGATATACATTTATTATTTTCAAATACACCAAGATAATCATTTGCAACTCTTGCTTTAAAAGAATCATATTCACTTGTTCCATTTAAAGTAATATGTGAAACTTGTTCTGTGGTATCTAAAGAATTATCAGTATTAACATAAGTGCCAACAATTTCTCCATCTCTTATAAAAGCAATATTAACATCTGTTCCAATATAGACTGGTATTCTGTAAACATTATCATCTAATGCAAATACTTCTCTGTTTGTTATTAGTAAGTTTTTATCATCAAATGAATTAACCCTACCTTCTTCAAAATAAGAATAACCATCAAACGCTAAATCAGTTGATGTTACTTGTTGTAGTTGAATTCCATTAGCGTCAAAAGATGTCTTTACAATTCGCACCCAATAGCAACTATGATATGAATCAGAATAATAATATAAGCCAAAAAACCTCATATCTAAATAATCTCTAATTAATTCAGCTATTTCAAAATTTATTCCAGTACCATTTAATATTATTTGCTTTCTTAAAGAATATTGAGGTGTTCCAGTATAACCAGTATCTCTATCTCCAGTATATATTTCAATATCTAAAGTAGCATAAGCTATATTTACTATTGCAGTTCTTACAAAGTAAGGACTTCTTGTATTAATTATTGCCATTTGTTGTAAATTTTAGTAGTTCTTCAACATCTAATTGATATGCTTTTATTATGTCTTTGTCTAAATTAGTAAATGCTTTTTTAAATGGCTTTGTAAAAAACAAACTTGGTTTAATACCATTGTTATAAATACTTCTTGCTATCATAAATTGTAAAGACTTTCTTGATATGAATTTACCATCTTTACCTCTTACACCTTTTAAACCTTTTCTTACAATCCACTTATCCATTTTACTTGGAGGTGGCATTTTATTTGTGTAACTATAAGGTGTGTTATATTTCTTTTTTATACCACTTACACCCTTGTCTTGGAATACACCATAATCTTCCATTAAGAAACTTAAAGAGAAACTATTTGGACTTACGTTTATATCGTAGTCTAAACTGTTATAAAGTGCTTTAGAGCTATTCTTTTTACCTCTTGTTAAGTTTGCCTTTGATTGTGTTATAACATACTTTGCAAATCTATTCAGCTCTTGTTGTACATTCTTTAACATATATTAATATCGTTATTTACAAGAACATCAAATGTCATTGCCCATCCAGCTAATTCATTTTCAAACCTATCATAGAAAGGCTCTAAACTCGGTGTGCCATCTAACTGATATAAATCTTGGTGTAATGTGCCTCCTCTTAATACTTGTGCTAATTTATTAAGTACTGCTAATTGAGTATTTAATATGTCTTGCTCATTATCATTACCTCTAAAAATATCTACTGTTGCTTCTTTCGAAACATCAACAATATCCATAGACAAAACAGATAAACTGAAACGTAATACATTATCTTCGTTATTTACATTATTTACTATTATGTGTGATAAAGGAAACATTGTTTGTTTACTTAAATCAATCTTTGTGATATCTCCAGTTGTTACATTATTAACGTTTACATCTGATAATAATTGATTCTTTATTGTTTCCGTTACTTGATAAAAACCCTTCATTAGAATTTACTTTTTATTTGTTTTGCTTCCAGCTCTGCTTTCTCTTTCATAAATGATAACATTGTAAAGCATTGATGAATATTTAATTTAGTGATATCTTCAAATCTTGTAATATCTCCGTTAGCGAGACCATAAATTGACTGATACCATCCCCATTTGTTTCCGAAATTAGCTGCTCTTGATAAGCCTCCATCTCCACTTGATTGCTGGAATAAAGTATCGTATGCTTCGACAGTTCCATTCCTAAATTGTAAAAAAAAAACAAAGAACCAATTGCTGCATCTAAAGGCATATCTTTCATCTTCTCTGGATTCTCTACATTGTAATCAACTATATTATATTTACCAGATTTCTTTATTTTTATTTTTCTGTATAATACATTCATTGCAATGTGCATATTATTCCAATCACTTGCACTACCATCCAAGTCTACATATTCTCCTAAACTCATTTCGTCCAAGTCTGGTATGAATCCATACTGAACACCATTCATTGTAAACTGCTCTACCCTTTTTGGTGTTTGACTTAACAACTCATTAAGTATATCTATAATAGCAGTAACACTACTCATCTTTAATTTGTAGCTATCACTTAAAGGTATTCCACAAAATATTTCTATCATTTTAGCATTTAAGAAATTACCTTCTGGATTATCTTCTGCTATCTTTAAGAACTTTTGATATTGTCCTAATGTAACTTCACTTAATGATGTTGGTACGTTTATTTCAATCTTCATATATATATAATACTATTATCTTAATGTTTTATAAAAAAGCCTATACATTTTTCATATAGACTTGTAAGTAATAAAAACTGGCTTGGTGTTTTTGGTTTCAATATTCTTATTTGCTTATTTGTTTTGTGGTGTATAAAGCATTGAATAGTGGAAATCATTTCCTCATTACTCATTATCTTATATTGTATTTACCTTTGTTTGGACTACTTAACTGTGATGTAATTGCATAACGTGCTGCATCAATACAATGGTTAAAAGCATCAATTGGTTTATTAATTGTGTTACCCTCTCTGTCTTTCATCCAAGTATATGATTGCAATTCTTTGATGAGGTTTTTACTTCTACTTGTAACAAATATTTTGTTTTGGTTTATTAAGTTGATACCATATACAATTGAATCTTTACCTTTTGTACAAGGTAATATTTTATGTCTATACGTTCTTAATTCTGCAATTGATTTTGGCTCTGCTGAATCTGCATATATTATTTCATCTATTTCAAGTTGGGTAAGTATGTTTGAAATATCTATATTGAGTAATTTCTTTTGGTATATTAACTCGTCAAAAATATAGGTATCATTATATTTGTATAATCTAATATAAGTACTTGGGTCATTTTGGTAACCGAAATCCATACCTCCACATAATAACCTTGCTTCTGCTGGTAGTTGTTTAATCTCTTTCCAATCTGGAATACATACACCATCTAAACTTCCTATTTGTCCAAGACCATATACTTTCCACCAGTTGCTCCAATACTCTGAATCTTTTGCTTTATCTCTTGCAGCTTCTATATCGTTTACAATCGTTTCTGGTAATGCTTCATTATCTTTGTATGTTAATGTAATAAAGTCTGCATCATCGTTGCCTACAACTTCTTTATGCGCCCAAAAGTTTGCAGTTGGATTAAAGTCAATCCATATATCTCCAGATGTTCTAATACTTAATTGTGTGTATGCTTCAAAAGGTACATTGTTTGCTTCGTTTACATACAATACACTTCTTCTTGCTCCTCTTAATTTATCTGGTTGTTCAACACTAAAAAACTCTATGTAACTACCATTTGTAAATGTGTACTTTAAAGCAGACCTATTCCATTGACTATCTCTAAACCTATTGGTTGATACCATAATCTTTAGAAAGTCCTTCATAGCACCTCTACGTAAGTGTGGGATAGATTCAGATACTACACTTGTTTCTGTGTTTGGTGTTCTTATACATCTATCAATAAGTATAGGCAATATACCAAATGTTTTACCAGCTGATGTACCACCTTGAATTACTTTCTTTCTTTTCTTTAACTTATAAAGTTTCTTTATTGCAGTTGTAACTTGAAACACTAATCTAAATCAAATAAAGGTTGTTCTGATGTTATTGATATATCTTTTGTTTCTTTTGGTTTACCAGCATAATAATTATAAAACATTTGAACGTATTTAAAATTACCTTCTTCAACTCCTTTTTCAAGTGCTTTAAATGCTTTTGGCTCTAGTGGAGATAATCGTTCAATCATTTGCACTTCTTCTGATTTACTTTTACGACCAGCACCTTCTCTTTTTCCTCCTCTTTTATTTTCTGACATTTGAAATAATTTGATTATTCATATATTTATATAATAAAAAAAACCTAACATTTTACTGCTAGGCTTTAAATTAATTTAAAAGATACAATACTATAAGACTTTTTAAACAATAAAAAATGTTAAAGTTTTGTTAAAATTCTTCAACCCTATCTATCTCCCCATTTTTGTAATATACTTTAGCTGCTATACTAAAGTTATTCCATAAGCCTTTACTTATATATTCGCAGTCTGGGTCAAATGCCTTGTACATTGTAGCTTCGTTTCTTACTATGTTTAATTGTTGTTCTGTTAATTTCATAATGCTAATATATAAAATTTATATTTGTAATCTAATTACTGTTAGTATAATTTATATCTTAAATTAACTTTTCGTCAAGTTGTTGAATCCAGTTCCTTAACATCTTTTTATTACAAGTGCAAGGCTCACTATATTTATGATTAAAATACTTTGAATGTAGTTTACACATTATTTTAAAATCTTCATTTGACATTGTTGATGTTGTTCTTTGTTTTACACCTTGCCAAATAATTTTATCTTCTACCATAGCTCAATATGATTTAGTTTTTCTTGTCTTTCTTTACACTTACAATCTGGATATAGTTTCTTCCATAACCATTTGATACCAGTGTAGTATGTAATTCTTTCAATAAGGTTTCCTAGTTTCATTCTTCTAATTTTTCTTTTAATCTGTCTTTTACTTTTCTGTATGTGTTATATAAAGAATGGTATGTAATATTTGTTTTCTTTGATAGTTCAGTTATACTATATTCGTCTTGTATTAAGTTATATACTTTTTTATCATACCAATGTAACTTTTGTAGTTCTTGTTCAACAATATCATTTGCATCATAGAAATCAATATATTCTCCAGATTCTAAATCTAATACTAAATCTAAAGATATTTTGTTTTGTTTCTTCTGCTTATTTTTCATTTGTAAAAAGGTAGAACGTAAAGTTAAATAAATATAATAATAGTTGACTTCATCTCCGTAGGCTATGTTTAAACCCTTTTTAAGCATCTTTCCGATAACAAGGTACATATGTGATACAATGTCCTCTGCTTCTTCTCTATTACACCCAAATTTAAGTGTGGTGTTTATCCACTTATTGTGAGATTGAAATATCTTCTCTAACATAGTATTGTGTTTGCAACAAAGTAATATAAATAAGTTAAAGTTTATTAACTACTTATACTATTTTATTAACACTTTTGAAAAGGGTATAGTTACCCCAAGTACATAGAAATATATTTTTATTTGATTATCTCTCAACGTTTATGTATGAATGCATACACAATGATAAATAGTTACTAAATAAACATATAATTATATAATACTTTTAAAATGACATTTTACAAATAATTAACTATATTATTTTCTTATACAAAAATTAATTACTATAAGTTTTATTTATTAATAAGCAAAATCACTTATACCACTTGATGATTCTATTACTTGACATTCATCTTTACTTTTCCAATCCCAGCTCTTTTTAAGTATGTTTATACGTTCAATAACTTCATCTATTTTATCTTCTGGTATATCTTGTAATACGTCAAGGATAGGATTTGTTTTTATATTGTCTTTTAAGTTTTTATATTTTTCTTGTAGTTTATCGTAATTGTATGACAAGTATTGATTTCTTATATAAGAATCTTGATTAAATTCTAAATTGTTTAATTGTTCAAAACTATCTTCTATACTTGCCAACCTAGAATTATATCTTTTATACATTGGGTACATCTTAACAAGATGTATTACTGTTGCGTGATGCATTGTCTTACCCTCTGATTGAAAGTATAAAGCTATGTTTGTTAAACCTATCCTTAATTTCTTTCTTAAAACATAACATACTAATGCTCTCATCTCTACATAATCCCTCCTTCTTGTGTTGTCAAATATATCAAGTCCAGATACTTCTTTTACACTATCTCCTATTTTCTTTATATCTTCTATGTTCATTTTATTCTGCTCCGTTATCAATTAATATTTTGTCTGTTACGTTTGTTACTTCTTCTTTGTTTAATGTATATGCTTTACATACTTCTTGTATCTTACAGAAATCATTAAAGTCAAATTCATTTAACACCCATTTAACAAACTCTAATTTGTTTGCAATTAGTTTATCTCCTAAACCTTTATCGTCTACATCTTCAATCTTATTATAGTATTCAGATTCTATATGCATTAACTCTTTTATAGTTCTGTTTACATTGTTCTTTACTCTGTGTCTAAATAGACCAGTACGCATTGCTTCTTCTAAAAAGTGTTGGTTTACAAATGATGTTATTATTGCACCACTAATCTTTTCTAAATTTTTTTGTGTTAACTCCATATTTGGTAATTGTAATTATGTTCGTTATAGTATTGTTTTGTTTCTTCTATCTTGTCTGCTAATAATTGTTCAAGATAGTTGTAGATGTAATCTATCTCATCATCTGATGCTTTGTATATTTCTTCTCCTTGATAGAAATTAGTTTCTAGTATCTCATTCTTTAAACTTACTTCTATTAAGTATTGTTCAGTATCTGAAATTAAAGTTACTTCATTTGGTAATGAGTTTATACAAAAATCTCTATTGAAATACTCTGGGTCTATTGTATTTATTAGTTTAATTAATTCCATATTATTTGCATTGTTGTTTTGCATTCTCTAACTCTAATCGTATTTGAACTTCAAGTATTTCTACTTGTCTTTGTAACCATAAATTGTCTGTTATGTTTACATAACTTTTTATTAAGTCTAGTGTTTCTTCCATTTGTTTTGTTTTTAACTGTTAAATAATATTAATATCATTGATATAAACCATAAGCACATATAAGCAACTATCATAATCATAAGTAGTACAAATAAGAACTCTCCGAATCTTGTAAGCATCTTCTTCATAATTATACGTTAAAGATTAAACCTAATAACATTCTTGCTATAAAATAGCTTGGTGCTAAAATCAATACTAAAGTTTGTAATTTTTTCATCTGTTTTGTTTTAATTATAACCAATTTAATTCAATTCTATCTAAACCTTTTAAAAGGTCTATTTTATGTTGCCACATTTTTTTAGATGTAAGGTCTTCTGTTAAATCCCTTTTGAATTGCAATTCTTTAATTCTACTGTTAAATTCTTTAGTTGTCATCTTGTTTTGTTTTAATTAATAATACTCAAATATAAAACAAATTATTTAATTAACAACTATGTTAATACGTTTTAACATTTCTTTAACATTTACGAAATTGCAATACAAACAATGCCAATTATAATATAAGCTACTATCGATGCCATTACTATAAATGATATCAGTCCTTTTTCTGTGCTTGATTTATTCATAACTCTTTGTATTTGTTTTTTAATGATATGTAATGATAATCTGATTTACTTAACTTTAAATCCATTAAGTCATCCATTGCTTCTTGCCTTCTAATACAAGCTGGTAATTTGTCAATTAGTTGTTGTAGTTTCTGTATTAATTTTCTTTTGTACATTATTTCTCGTATATTTTAGTTATTATTATTTGAAAGATACCAATGTATAAAACTATATCTTCTTCATACATTTCAACATCATTAAATGTATAATGTCTTATACCAAGCAATAAACCCTTAAAAAATCCAACTTTAATCTCGTATCTTATTAATGTCATAGTTGTATATCTTTGTATATAAATCCCAAACGGCTTGAAATGATTCTTGTTTATTAAATTCTTTTCCTTTCATATAGTAATTACCTTTTATCCTATTACAGTAAACTTTATAACTATTGCCAGATACAACTGGATAAATTATAAAACCTTTTTTAAAACAATACTGCTGATGCTCATAATTACAATTTTTTAAGTGTATCTTTTTTTTAATCTTTGGCATTTAAATCCTCGTATATGTCAATTAGTTCAAGCGCTTTTTCTACACCTTTTGCCTCACAAAATCTTTTCTGTTCAAATAGTTGCAACCAGTATTCCATTATGTCTTTTCTATCTCCATCACTAAAGTAGCTATCAACACAACTTCTATAAGCAATAATCTCTTTATTCTTACAATGATTTTCCTGTAACATAATTAAATGTTTAAATCATAAAAACTTTTATCCTGTAAATAATTAAAATAATTATCTGTAGCAATATTTAATTTTTCATATCCGCTCTGTATAAAGTCATCACTAAATTCAAAAAATTTAACTTCTTGAGTTTTTTTATCCACAACAACATATTTAAATTCAAATGCATTAAACAATTTTAAATACAACGCAGCCTGCAAATCGTAATTCCAGTGTAATGCTGATTCATCAAATCTACTAATATCACTTGTTGTTTTTAAATCTATAACTATTCCAGGTAAACATATATCTGCCTTACCTCTAAAAGGTAGACCGTTGTAATAACCTATTTCAGGTTTTTCAAAGTGAGCAAATCTAACCATTTCTCTAAATTCATCATTTTCTAAAACAGAATCTGCAATATTTTTACATCTATTAAGTTCTGAATTAGTATAAACTGTTTGAGGTAATTGCTCTTGTACTGCTAATTTATAAGCCTTACTACCTTTTGTTGAATCAATTATAGTTAATTCGTCTATTCTATGCGGCTCTAAAGAAAGTAAATGTATTAACCTACCATCTCTTAATGCTTGAGACTCTTTTGTTTTTTCTTTTTCATTTAATTTATTAGCATAAAATTGAGGACCTTCAAGTAAACTTTTACAGGTTGAACTTGATAATGCATTTTTACCAAGATAACCATAGTAAAATTCATCATTCATCATTTTTTTTAAAATATCTTCTTTTTTAAATATCTCATCATTAAGTAGTTTTATTTCTTCCATTAGTTGTTTTTTACAAATGTTCCGTTAATCATTTTACCTTGTCTTGATTTAATTACATCATAAGCTGACTTAATACAATCTTCTATGTTATGTCCCCTTAACTTTGCTAAGTTAGTTAATACAACAACCATATCCCCAATAGCATCTATAACTTCAGGCTCATCATTTTTCAATATAGCTTGAGCTAATTCACCTGCCTCTTCCATAAGTTTTACATATTGAGTTCTAGCATCTCCTGATTTATATATACCTTTATCTTCTGCCCATTGTCTAATTAAATCAAATATATTTAAATTTTCTAATTCTTTATTTTCAATTAAAAAATCGTATGCATTTATTAATGATTGATTATATATAAACATTTCATTATTAAATTGTGATTTTTTTAAATTTTTTAAAATCCAATCAGATAATTCTTCACATATAATTATATCTCTTCCGTTTAAATCATTTATAACACCAAGATTTAATAAAAACTCTTTATTAATATTACTTTTTTCTACTTTAAATGTTACTGTGTGGTTTGTTTTTTTAATCATTTTTTTTGTTTTTGTTTTATTATTAGTTAAATTTTCATAAGTATTTAAATCAACTTTATACCCAAGCTGTTCTTGAAAATATCTTTCTGCATTAGATGCTTTTTTAATATCTTTACTTTTAAATAAAATAGTATAATCTTTATAGCCTTGCTCTTGTTCTACTCTTTTTTTTAGATTTTTTGTGCAACCTATTTTTATTCCTTTAATATAATATACATAATACATAATTTATTTTAATTTTTATACAGCTACTGGAGCAGTTATTAATTTATCAAATTTATAATTTTTAATTGTTAATTTTTTGTTATTGTATTTATAGGAAGGTAATTTATATACTTTAGTTTTTAAATAATTCAAAATTGATTCAGTTTGATTGTTATATATATGAGCATCTACAATTTGTAAATCAATTCTATTTGCTTTTAACTTAGTCTTTTCACTTATATATAAAAGTAATTTTGAAAATAACGCAACATCATAAGGTATTCCTAAAAATAAATCTCCTGACCTTTGTAATACAAACATATTTAAATTATCATTAGTATCTACAAAAAATTGAAAATATAAATAACAAGGAGGTAATGCCATCTCTTCTAATTCGCTTGGATTCCATAAGGATATAATATGTCTTCTACTATCTTTATTATTGTTTAAAGAGCTTATAACAGCTTCTAATTGATTAATTGATTGACTATTAAAGTTTAACATTTGATAACCATAAACTTTCCCTAACTCTCCTTCTTCATCTGCCCAAGCATCCCATATTTTTACATTATTATCTTTAAATCTTTTAATGTTTGTTTCGCCATTAATAAACCAATCAAACTCTGTATTAAATACTTTTTGATATATTTTACGGCCAGTAATCATTGGAAAACCATCGTTTAAATTCCAAGAAAGCGATTGATTAAATAAAGATTTACTCCCTACTTTAGTTCGGTCGTTTCTATTTGTCCCATTTTTAAAAGCATTTAATAATATACTTTTATATTTTTTTTCAAAATTATTCATCACAATTGCATTTTTTTTCTTTAAGTTCAAATCTAGCTCTTTCAATATAATTGACTGCATCCATTAATTCTTCTTGCAAATGATTTAACCAACTATCAAAATCAGCAGGGTCGTCTTTTAATGTTGTACCATACTTTTTAAAACCTACTTCTGAACGCCCAATAATTTTATTAATTACTTTTTTAATAATAGGGTCTTTTATCTTTTTTATCATTATTTAAATATTTTTTTTACAATATAATAATTTTTATTTACAAATCATAATCGTTATCAACAAATTCTGGTAAACCATTTTCATTTATTGTAAAACTAAAAGTTTCAAATCCTCTGTTTCTACTTCTTTTACATTCAACAGTTATCCATCCTTGATTAACTCCATTCTTTTCTAACTTAATTTGTGTTTCTGCTTTTTTCTCGAGGAAAGACCCCAAATGCCCAGTTGGTTTATCAGAGCCATAATTACTGTGTATAATTGTAACTATATGGCATTGCAGCTCATCAGTCCAACTCATTAACTTTTGTATAGCTTCATTACATTGTTCTAAATTATTAACGTCTCCAACTAAATCGGCAATTCCGTCTAGAACGACTAAACCAATATCTTTACCTTCTAACTTGTCATTTAAGATGTAATCAATAAAATCAACTCTATCTTTATAACTCATTGTTCTTAAAGCATAAGTATAATAATTATCATCATCTGGCATATCATTCATTAGGACGGGGCGACGAAATAGTTTTTGACAATGAAATTTTCCCTGCTCTGTATCAAAATGAATTATCTTTCTGCCTTTTCTATGTCCTTTTAATAAGCCACTATATTTATTTGAATCACTTTGGTATGCTGATACAAGTAAACTTGAAAAAAAAGACTTCATACTTTTTGGTGGAGCTTGGATAAAGCTGAAATTTCCGTATGTACCAATTGGTATATGATATTCTACAACATCTCCATTATGATTTATATCATTGTAAGTGCCACAACTTATTGCAACTGGTGGATATTTAACATCTTCACTAATATCAACATAGGCATCATCCTCCATAAGTTGCATAAACATTCTCTTTGTTTCATCATCTTGTATTTTTGTTTTGTTCGTCATCTATATATTTTTGTATTTTTTTCTTGTAAAATTTACCAAGTATATTATCATTTAAGAATTTATCATTTTCTAAAACGTTTTCGGTAAATTGTAGTTTTGTTTCATAATAACTCATCATTGTCTTGTTGTAGCAAATATATATAATTTCCCTATAACAATTTTCTATTTCCCATTTTTTACTCTCTGAATTACTCCCAGTGTATTTCATCCAGTTACTTTCAACGTAGTCAATTCTCTTTCTTTTATACCCCTTTAGAGGTGGTCTTGTACGTTTATTAAGTAGTATCTTTTTACCAATGTAAACTTGTTCTGTTCGTCTGTTAAGTATTCTGTAAACAAACCCAACTGCTTCTGATGGTAAATCTTCTCTTGATTTTATTCTTTGTCCTTTATAGTTCCACATAGTCAAAAAAAAAGGAGGCTTTTAAACCTCCCTTATAATTTAAAATGGCAAATCATCTGCTGCAACTGGTGTTGCTTTCTCTGCCTTTGCTTCTGACTTTTGAACAAAAGATTGTAAGTTGTCTGATGCATAGTAAATTTTACCATTGGCAACATATCTTTTTTTCTCTCCATTTTCTCTTTGTTCCTTTGTTTGTGGAATTGTAAAAGAAACATTTTGTCCGTAGTTACCTTCTTCAAAAATAGAAAAGTTTAATTTAAGTTTCTTTAACTCTTTTCCATCTTCTCCTTTCTTTGCAACTAATTCTCTTTTTGCGTTGTAAGTTAAAACGTTTTCAAAATACTGTTTAAGGCTTTTGATTTCATCTAATCTTAATTCAACATCTCCTAATAAATAACTTTTGTTTGCACTCATAATTTTACTTGTTTTTAAATTTATAATCCAGTTGTAATTTTATTATCTATCACTTCTATAATATGTCTAAAAGTGCTTCTTTCTTGTTCTCCAGTTACATCTACTCCATTGATAAAGAATCTGTAATGGTCTTTCTTGTCTGTTGGTCTTAATTCAAAGTTGTTCATATTTATTTAGTTAAAAGTTCTTTTACTTCTTTTGATATTCTGTACTTTTCTTCAACTTTAGAAATGTTACCTCCACCTTTTAAGTATGTCTGTACTTTCTTAAATTCAGCAGTACCTTTGTTTAACCAACTCTTTTCAGCTGATTTAGCACCTTTTCCGTGTGTGTTTGTAGAATCTGCATCTTTTGTATCATCAATCAAAAATAAACCATTTAAGGCATACTTGCGTGCATAAGATGAACTACTACCAAAACTTTGTGCTATATCCATTCCTTTTCTGTTTGGGTCTATACCAGCTTGTGCTTTAGTATGTACTGAATCTTTACCATCAGATATAAATACTATTGCTTCAACAAACAATACACCACATACTTCTCTTACTTCATCAGAGATTGTTAATGTACATTTGTGTTTATCCAGTAGAGGTTTAACTGCTTCTAGGATATCTTCACAACTTCGATAGTTGTACTTTCCAAAATTGTTTCTTTGGTTTTTTGGTGCTTTTAATTCGGCTTGAATCTTTCTTAATTTTTCCATAATTTAATCTATTGTTACATTTAATTTTAAAATATTCTTAATACTATCAGTTTCTTTTACTTGATAGTTAATCAACACATCTGTAATGTTGTGGTCTTGATTTGTATGCATTTCTATTGTAGATTTTAATGCATCCCAGACTGAATTGTTTACTTTCATAATTATTATTTTTGTAAAAGTATATTATAATAAAATAAAAAAGTGTTAAAGAAATGTTAAAATTTAAAAAGGAGAGCTTTTAGACCCTCCTTCTTAATGCAAATGATAATTAAAACAAAACTAAAAAATACTTTATGGGAAAAAATAATCTAGTACTCAAATATACAAGTTATTTATGTATTGAAGAAATATAGTTATTAACACAGATTAACAAATACAAGTTCTCCCAAGACTTATATTTATTTTTAATCTATTTATTGTTTTATTTTTAATCTATTAATATATAATTATATGTATGACATACATAAATATAAATACTTAAATAGTTACTTAAAAAAATGTAAAGTTATATATTTATTTTTAAATAAAAAAGTGGTTACTTGTTTTTTCTTATTTTTTCTAATGTTCTTGCTCCAAAATAACCTCCGTAAACAAGCATTAGTAAGTTACCAAGTAAAGAAATCCATTGTTGGTCTATTTTAAAGCCATCTAAAGAACTATCAAGTATTACATAAGTAAACATACTTAACGTTAAAAAAGCAAGGCTTAATGGTCTTATATTTTTAGTGATATATGAATCTGATTTATTGTCTGATTCCCAACGTTTAGTAACTTCTTGCATTTCAATGACATCTTGTTGCAAGTCTGCTAACATCATTTCTTTGTCTTTTGCTGGTATATCTTTATCTTTTGATATTGCTTTTACAACATCTATTGGATTACCTCCATCAATAGCAGCAACAATTGTTTCTCCCATTGGAATATTGTTCTTTACAACACCTCTCCAAAGGTTACCAAAAAATGTACCCTTGCCACCATTCTTTCTTAATTTAGTATCACTCATATTAGTATGTCCAAATTACTTGTTGAGATTTGTCTTTATCGTCATCAACGTGGATAAATGTATCTGCAATACCAATACGATTAAAACCAACGTGTATAAGAGCATTTAAAACTATGTATCTAGTTCTACTATCAGTTGCTTTTATATCTACTGCTAAACCTTTAATATGACTTGAGGTAGGATTTTTTATAGACTCTGGATGTTCTGGACTTCTATAAGCAGAATTAATTACAAATGGTACTTTAGCAAACTCTCTTGCCTTGTCTAGTTTAGCAAGAAAGTCTGCATCCATTTTATATTCTACTTCTTTAAAGTATTTAGTCATTGCTTATTTTATTTATCATTGTTTGTATCTCCTTTGGGTCTACATTTAACCTCATTGATAAACCACCTTGCCATACTCTTTTTAGCTTATTACTTTCATCAAACAATATTATTGCTGGTACAGATTTCACTTGTTGTTTAAACTTCTTTGGTTGGTCATCATAATTAACTCTTAAAACTCTTACGTTTTTAAGTGTGTTTAAATGTTTATAATCGTTGCTTTTATTCCAACTTGAATTAACATACAATAAAGTTACCTTTTGAGAGTATAAACTAACAGAGAATAAAAGCGATATTACAAGTAAAACAGTTTTCATAATTATCTTTTTATAATTTGGAATAGTTTCTCGTCTATCTTGTCTAACTTCTCACTATTCTTATTTACCTTTTCATTGATATTTATTATCGTTGTACGAACTAATTCATCTTTTAGTTCATACTCTGATTTCTTTATCTCTGGCTCTGGTAATTGCTTTGCAAGTTCTATATCTGATTGTAAAGCGAAATAAACAGATGCAATAGAAACTGCACCAGTAACAATAATACCAATAGTTTTTAAATCTAATTGTACTTGTGTATCTTCTGATATTTTATTAGCCATTTTTATTTTGTTTGCTCATATTAATAATTTTCATAATTGTGTACACAATAGATACTAAAAGTAAAGTTAATTTTAACCATTGTTCTATATTAGAAAAACTAACCATAAAGGTTATAAAGTTTAAAGCACCCAATTTAATATCTTGCATATCCACTTTAATTACATTTTATGTGAATCGTAGTCTAAACCGTAGAAAGAATGTACACCATTACCCTCGATGTCTATT
>JASKDV010012111.1:0-16831 GCA_032466395.1 Aegires albopunctatus | reverse complement strand
GATCTGTTACGAGTTATCTCGTAGCCCGGACCAGTAGTCATTACGAGTTATCTCGTAGCCCGGATAGAAAGAGTTAAGCAACCAGCATTAGGTATGCCAGTAAGAAATAACTGTAAAGAATCAAGTGAAGTTGATCTAAATTTTACCTATATATTGTTGAAAATCCTAATGAGATAAACAGATGGTACCATATTTATCAGTAGCGAAAAATTTTGAATTTGTCAGTAATTGCACAATCTGTGACTGGTAAAGCAAAATATGAGCTTATTTCTTTCCATCGATGAATAATTTTATGCATTGTATGCTTATTTGTTGTATACGTTTTAGTCCATTTTGCTTTTAATATGTGTAAAAGTATGCATTTGAAACATGTTTCAAAGATATTCAGAGGAAGATAAGAAATCCATATGATAAAATAGTCCACACATTTTCCTCTCCCAAATTTTCAGAAGTGCAATTGATAAAAAGATGAAACATTGTATAATTTCTTATCCTTGATAATATTACCAAACATGGCTCGAGTTTGATTTAAAATTGTTCACTATGCTCTTTTTTTATCTTTTTGTTATTGAGATATAAACAATAAAATAATGTTAATGTGATTATTTAAGTAAATGTTCAAGGACGTGTCAGCGTTTTGATAGAGACATCATATAAATTATTGCCTCTAGGTCAGAGTAAAAAGTAAGTAAGAATAGAAAGGAATGAAGAACTTTGAATTATTTTCTGAAGTCTTTATGTGATCATCTAAATTCCAAAATTTACGACTAGAACATAAAGTTGTATTATGCAGCATATTTGTTTTTATGCATTCTGTAATTGAATTGTGCCTTTGTTTAGAAGTGAGAATTTTTTTTATTGAAACTCAGGTTTTGCATGAACTTGTAAGGCATTTGGTTTAAAACAGCAAAAAGTGTAAAAATGTGGTTCTATCATTGTGGAAATATTTGATGGCATTCATTTGGATTGAGTGTTATGGGGAAATAAAAGATTCCCTTAATTAATGAGTGTGAAAAAAGAAATTTTGAATTGAGACATTTTAAATCAGGACCATTCAAGAGAAAAAATATTATTATTTAAGATATAATATATAAAGAAACATCGAGCTGTTAAACGCTGATGGTGGTCTTTATAAACCCTTCTGAACTATCAAGTAAATTATTCAATTGTTTAATTATAATAATAATCATGCCTATACACGATGAGATAGAAAAGTTTGAAACTGAAAGATAAAAAAATGATATGTTGAGTCTGAAATGTTTCTTTGAATCCCCCTGTCTTTTTCATTTGCAATAAGGATTTTATTGCTTCGATTGCTATAAATATGTCATACTATTCAATGTTACAATGGGAGCCTTCCTGTACAACTAACGCAGTTTATTATATAATAAATATCATATGAAATGTATGAGCAATAAAATATTATTCTGTAGATAATAAATACAAGATGGAGTTAAGTTTTGATTTTTCAATTTCTTTGTAAATGTCAGGTGATTCTTTTATTATTGTTTAATGTTTCTCTCTTTGTAATTGAGTCCTGAGCAGCACACAGTTAGGCAGAAATCTTTCACCCGTAATCTGTCATGTCCTTACTTTGCCACTAACTTAGAATTAGAGAACTTGACAACAGTTACATGAGATGTAGTGAGTGAAATATGTGTTGAGGATGCAACTATATTTTTCTCATCCCTTTTTTCCCCTGTCAGAAAAAAAGCAAAGCAAAAATCAGGTGTATTCATTTGCATTAGTTTAATGTGTTCAATCATTATACCAGGTTCATACAGCAACCCCGTGAAACAAAATTCAAGACTTCAAGACTCCAGACACAAAATTCAAGACTACAAGTTGCAAAATGAAAGAACTACTACATCACCAAAAATAACAACAAAGTGGTGGGATCTAAAACAGTCTTACGTCATGTAGGCCCACTTTTAATCACAGACCAATGTTTGACTGTGTTTTTTGTGGCTGTGGCATGAGATCTCATGGCATTGAAAAAAGAAGAGTGAAAACTAAACATACACCAGGAGTTGACAAAATGAACTGGATCTATCATAACTATTTATAAAATACACAACTAGAGGTTTGAGGTCAAAATCTACAATCTAAGTGCAGAGACATTGTCTTTGACTAGTTCAATGTGAGTATTAAAAATTTTTTTGAAAAAGAGAGCCACGAACTACAAATGAAATAATACCATAAAATCACTTTAAAACTACATTAACATTGATAGGACAGCCTTTCTTATCATAAGGATAAGGTTATTAAAAAAGGAGGCCTCTGACCTATTAGCATTAACGCTATTCATCGTTCAAATGTTGATTGATACTTATATAATACGTAAAAATGTATATTATAAATAGGGAAAAGGTACATAAAGGTATGATCAAATATATGTCATTGATGACCTCTTTTATGACCAAATATGTGTATATCTCTTAATGAAGGAGAGCACTCATAAAATGACATGAACAAGGAACACTCTGCACCTAATTAATGGCAATCATTCATTGTCAGGCTGGCCCATGAAAGGCAATAAAGAGTTATCTTTGGTTTTAATTGGACTTAAATTTAGCGAACAAGATGTTCTACTTCAGGCAAAGCCAATAGCATCAATTCAACTCATACAGAATGATCTCAATGTAAAATGTCCAAGGTATATGTAATAAATAGAATGAAGAAGAGACTAATACATTAAATAACATTAAACATGCATTTTCCTGTACTTCATAAATATTAAATAATGATGCATAACTGGGGAACAAAATATTTTGAACACATCTTTGAGTCAGTCAAAAAATGTGAAAGGTGATTAGGAACATACACATACACCCTCTCTCTCCTCCCATTCCCGTCTCTCTCCTTTCTCTCCCTCTCTCTCTCTCCCTCCAGCCTTCTTCAAGACATCTATTCCTCTAGAATGTCAAAATTGCTTAAACAGGTACAATAATTTTCAAAAATATTAGTTCACATGTTGTAATCACAGTTTTCAACAAACCTCTGATGATAAAATTATTGGTCCAAGTATTAGTAGAAAACAAAGAACAAAGGGAAAAAACACTCCTGACAAAATTGAAAAAGGATTCATTGATTCAGGATTTTATTGAGCCAAGGACCAAAACCCATGCCAAAGTTAGGATTTTACATGGAATGGCAAGCTTTATAATTTATACAAAATAACAATCATCCCCCCCCCATTCAACAAAGCCATTCTTACGGTACACTGACAAAGCGAGAATAAATTCACATCCTTACTAATACCGTTATCTAGCTAACAATCACCATGGAGTATTTACAATCAAATGTATTTCACCATTTTACTAATGGTATTTCTACTGAAATATAGTCCAATGTATGGAAAAAGTCAATTAAACCTATGATTCACATATAAATAAATTTTAATCCAAAGTGGAAAAAAGTAAGCTATATCATCTTCTTCCTTTTCAAGCAAAGTTAATATCCACTCTACTCTTACAAACAAATAAATGTTCAGTCCCCAGAAGCTGTTTATCATAATTTTTATATGAAAAATTCCTTTCTGTGGAGGGTAACTCCTAACATCTAAAGCAAAGTTTCATACATTTTCTAACAATGATCTTTCTCATACATCACATATCAAGATTTTAAGGAATGTTATATATCCAAAAACTAGATGCTAGAACACTTACTAAAATGTGATATTTCATAATGCAAAGAAGAAATTTGTAAATGCACAATTTAATTTCATGATTAAACGACAATTTTCATTGCACAATGTAATTTTAAACTTCACTTTTAATATTCTATGAATAATCTATGGCATTCATGTCCTCCATAAGAGTGATGAACTTCTCTCCCCGTTGGCCCTCTTCCATCTGATAAAATAAGAAAGATAATAAGTGAAATGTTAAAAGTAAAGCTATAAAAGAGAAAAATAAAAGACTTCAAAAGGATCAAAATTCTTTATTTTTTCTTTTTAAGAAATATTTTTAATTACAACTTGGTGATTCTAATTCATTTTTACCAATTTCATTTATGGGGGCGTTTACAGGAGTTTTGATCGAAAATGATGATGTGTTACTACTTTTCTTCCTGATAAAAAATTTCAACAAATTCTCCTTTCAAAGACAGATGAAAACAAGGGTCAGTTGTCTGACTGAATTACTTCATAATATTAGTCAAGCAAAATATCAACGGTAAAAATTAGAATATGAAATGTTACTACTAATACTAACCTGTCTGGTCATTTCAATTAGAGTAAGAAGGGATTTGATTCCAATGAATATTCTGAGGAAAAAAACACACACACAATTTTTTTTATTAATATGGCTTTTTACAAAGAAAACTCTGAAAATTGCATTCTGTTAATCAAAAAGTTAATTTTTATTACAGTTCATACTTAAAAAGTGCATAAAATACTTCTGAAAAGATTAACGGGGAGAAATTAAATAAATAGAAAAAAAACATTTACGATAAGAAATATATGAATGCTTAAGACAGATTTATGGCAAGGTAAAATAAAGTACAGTATCATGAAACAAAGATAATTATTCCCAACAATAATGGACAAGACAGTTTAGGTGTAACGTTTCGGGTATAACCCTTTGCCAGACAATGAAACACAAGATGTAAAAAACAAATATTACAAAATCTACATAATGTGAAAAGGAAGGGAGAGAGACAGAAAAGTTAGATATGGAGACCGGAAGGTAAGGGAGAGATGACAAAAATAAAAAAAATTGAAACCGTAGAAAAAACTAACTTAAAAAAACTTAGCTTAGGTGATTCCAGCGGAGAAACAATATTTGTGAATCATATCGAATATCATGCTTTCACTAGTTTTGATCTAACTCGGATGGAGAGTGAGAATGAAAGAGGAAGGAAAAAAGAGGGGTGGAAAGGATGAGAAACTGGGAGGAGGGGTTTGAGAGGAGATGCCAACCAATGGACATTGGGAGTTCCCTGAGAGTTCATCCGCTGGTCATAAAAGTATTCCTCACTCTCCATCTGAGTCAGATCGAAACTAGTTTTTAGTTTTAAGCGACTCGAAGCTATCAGTATAGATATCAAATAGATAATTTAATTCTTTTTTCACATATTATGAATATAACTCTTTCACAATGAACTTCAATAGCCTAAAACGCCATGCTATAAACTATAAAACAATAGCGAGGCAGTTAATTGAACTCTGAACAAAGGAAAAAAAGCACTAGCCAGCCAAGCCGTGAAAAGACTACAGTATAGGTAGAACAGTGTAATCCGATACCTCAGCTACTCTGCCCACTCAAACTTAAATACCCTCTTGCGGTACGCCGTGTTGTTATACCCGAAACGTTACACTTAAACCATCTTGTTCATTATTGTTGGGAATAATTATTTTTGCTTCATGATACTGTACTTTATTTTACTTTGCTATAATAACCCAACAGTGATTTATCTTTATAAAACAGATTTACTAATTTCATCCATTTTCTTACCTCTTTCCTTCTGTCTTTTTCCTGATATAGTCCAATTCTCCATTGGTGAATGCTTCAGAAGAGTCCAAAACATTGATGAGTTGACTTGCTTGTGAAATTGAACTAACATGGGCTACTGTAGTGAATAAAGGAAGCATCTCAAAGTCCTGTAGGACATCCTTCCTTGATGTTGTGCCAATGATCAAAAGTTTATGTCCCTAAGAGTAATAATAAGTTGAGCAAAATACAAATTCAGTGAAAAAAACTAAATTGAAAACTTTATCGTTTCTTCTAAACTCGCAACTTTTTGCATATTATGAAATAAATGTTCATTGTTTCTCAGAATGACAACAAAAATTCACATACTATCATACTTAAGGATGCTCATTATGGCAGATATAAAATAACTGAAATAACTTGTGCAAATATTTAAACTAATAACATGAAAAAAAAAAAAGATAATATGAATAAGGAATGTGTGTTTGTGTTTAGTGATGGAGGTGGAGGTGTTTTAATTATAAGTCCATCGGATGAAAAATTACAACAAAACTTGATGAAATTAATGTAAAATAATAAAAAGAAAATTTCTGTCCTTGAAACATTTCAGAAAAGGCTTTATTGGGTGGTGTATTCATATAACTGAATAGCCGCATATGGTCTTCATATACTACACAAGTTACTACAGCTACGTAGGTCAGTGCCGTAACCTACTGAGCTATCCGCTCCCAAAATGGTTGCGGGTTCACGCTTGACTTGAGTTAGAATCCCGGTCGGTGCAGGCTTTTATGTTGAAATCGGATCTTCGAATTTCTTCTGTTCCCTTATCCTGTAGTAGGTAGGATATAAGTGCCTAGTCCTATTGGAGACGGATAAATTTGGAGGTCCCATGTGTCATTGCGCATGTAAAAGAACCCTCGGTGGTTGAAAATCGATAAGAGCAGGCCATTCTGGCCGTCACCCTGGCAAAATTCAATTCCTACCATGGTATAATTTAGAGAAAAACCCCTACAAACTTCTCCTACTCAGATGTATTGACGCTGTCTCTCCTCAGAGTATGTAGGAAAAGTCAAAATCTTAGGGAAAGGAAGTGTGCCTGGGCAACCACGAAGTGTGCCTGGGCAACCACACATCCTGAAAATACACTGCCCAGGCGCAGCACAACGTACAGCATCCATGGTCAGATCTGACCAACGAAGGCCTATTACTACAGCAAAAATTTATATTGGGCAAAGTTTTAGGCGCAAATGTTATAACTACCTGAGGTGGATTCTTCTTTAAAAGCACCAACAACGTTTGTAAAATCAAATTGGAAAACCTGGGCCCTACTTGAACGTAATCTGGAAGCAGAGAAAAAACGACATGAAGAGAATTGTAATGCCTATACGTGAACAATGGACAAAAAAGTGATACAGATTTCCAAGATAAAGGAATTGAAATAGAATTATAACTCTCAAATGTAAATGCAAGTAGATCTATACTAAAACTCACCAAGCAAACGTTCAATATCGTCAACCACTATACAACTAACAGGAGATTTGTAAGCATCATCAAAGATCTGTAAAATTAAAACATAAAAATGTATCAATCTTATTCACAGAAAGAACAGGCCAAATTTCCCTATTATATAGAAATGTATAAATAGAGCCTTAAGAAGACTCCCAATAAACAAATATTAAGAGCAAAGAGGAAAATACAGTATAATCCATTTATATTGACAGCCAATTTATTGACATTTTGATATGTCAACATATTTTCCAGTAGAAGGACTTGTATTTATATTACAACCCTTAATTGAGGGAATAATAAAAATGGTATCGTAAGCATTTCAAATTGTCTGGAAAACGAGAAGACAGGAATTTAAAAAAAATGTTTGCTAACACTCATATAAAGATATCTGACCTTTTTAATGACTTGACCTTTAGCTGTTTCTGTATAGCCAATCATATTTTCAGGGGTGCACAATTTAGTAAAAGGTAGATCAGCAGATTTAGCAATTTTGGCAGCAAGAGCAGTTTTACCTGTACCTGGTGGTCCTGTTGTAATTTAAAAAGAAAAAGAAAAAAAGGTTAGGTACTCAATATTTTCACACAAAGGACCCACTTGGCAACATATTATATACCATAAAATAACAAAGTTGTAAACCCACTGATTGGTTTAAAAGGAGGTTGAGGTAAGTGTGCAGTACCTTTGTATGTTAACTCAATATGACGTAACATAGCTCCATAAAGTGTACCCTTAATAACGAAAATCAAAAATTCAATTTGAACACATCAGACAAAGCTAGTTCATCTGCCATGAGTAGGCCTTTTATCAAGGTTGAAATGCTTTCTTTAAAAAAAAAATAGTGAAAGGGAGATTATTGTGCTACTTTGGCTCATTGAAATGTTTGCTTAATTACACAGATTGACTGACCAATCTAAAAAAAATATGCAGCTGTATTTAGTGGATTGATATAAGGGTAATTTGGAGGATTTGATTAAAATCAAGGTGTTTTTCTGTTTAGCTTACTAAAATAAGCTTTTTTTTGTCAACTGAAAAGTGAAAAAGAGATCTCCCAATAACTCTAACCTCTATTTGCAAAGCACTTTGTTCTTTAGCTTCATTTTTCTAGATTCTAGTCTTTTTCATGAATTTGTAAATCACAAAATTTTAATTTTAATTCCATAGGTATACATGACATTGTCGAGATCCAGATTCTAGACTAAATTTATACCTTAAGAAGGTACTTAATAAATATAGAGGAGCAAGACACAAAGACACAAATTATGTTAATCTTAGTATTAATCTGCAGCACAGGTTCATGAGAATCAAGAAAATGATTCAGGTCATTTAGACGCAAATATGGAGAGAACAAGTAGCTCATAATACAAATCAAGAAGAAATTGTTGCCCCTTCTCTACCAAAAGGCAGGTTTTAGATTTAAAAATGATGAAGAACGTGAATCTAGATTGATGTCCCTCATCCAATGGAAGCTTGTACAAAATTTGTCCTTTCTGTTCAGCAAAACTAAGGACTGCCAATTACATTAAATCAATAATAACAATCAACGAGGCAGTGTTCTTTCTATTATTATCATTAAATATAATAAATCAATGCTGTGATAACATATGCATTTCACCATTAATCATACCTTCCAAAAGCATTGTTGTGAGGCATGTCTGTTCACTGGATTTGATTTGAGATACAACCAGGTCACCATCAGTTAACACGCGTGTGACTGGCTCTCCCCAAGAAAGAACGCCTGATGTGAGGAAACTGTCTAGTTCTTCCTTGCTACTACCAAAAGCCTGTAAAAATATGAATTTGGAAACGATTTTAAAAAAGCATGTTGCATCAGAGGGAAAAGGTGGTACTTAATTTATAGAACCAAAAATACAAGAAATGTCTACATTCAGGAAACAAAATAACTCACAATAGATTTATCACCATGCCAGTGACAAAGCCCAACAAACGGATATTTCATTTCTTAAAATTAGAAACATTATTTTGAGAGCAATACATTCTGTATTTGATATTTCTTAGAATGACCTATCCAATTAAAAGCACAAAGCTACTCATAAAGAAAATATCAATACAAAGAAGAGACAAATTTGAAAATCAGAAACATTCTACACATGAACAATGACAATACCACAATCCACTTACAGGTTTAATGTCATTCTGGAAAGCATGCAAGAAATCGGAGCGCTTTATCATCAGTTTCTCAACTGCATCTGGGTCAATTTCTACTTGTGTTGTAGCCTGAAATGGAAAAATTAAGAGTAAAAAAACAACATTATAATGACTCTAGGAAAGTGCGTAATGCCTGCTGTGAATCTCAAAGCCGTCCCTCCCAATAGAAATAAAATTTGCAATCATACATTATTTACATTTTCTCAAATTTTTAATCACATCATGACAAGAGTATATTATATTTGTCTGTTCAGCTTTCATTCAAATGAGAAGTAATCAAAACGGTATCTTAAATAAATCATATTTTTAAGTGTGACCTGTTTCTTTGAAGCGGAACATGTCGCGCGGGCCATTTTTAGCTAGAGCCGTTTAAAGACAAAATTTTCATTTTCCTCAAATCTTTGATTATGGTTGTTTCCAATTAATCAACTTTTTATCTTTCATAAAATAAATATATCATTAATGAAATTGATATGATTAATGATAAAAATGATAAAAATGATAAAAAATGATAAAAATTGCATTTTTCTGAACCCACGGTTTATCTAAATTAATTATGGAAAACAACATTTTTGACAATTTGGAAATATTAGTTTGATCCCAAGGTGGACCACTCAGGTATCAATGGAAAGCTAAGATCCACCCCTTTTTTATCAACAAGCCACATGGACCCTGCAATGACACGTCTGGTCATAAGATTGACACGGTTCAGTGAAGAGTTGATCAAATTAATGAATTTGAATTGCTTCTGTCCTTGCATGTAGGCAGGGCCTTTTAATAGGATCAATGCACAATGTGTTATAGTAATCCTATTGGATGATGTATGGTTGGACAGCTCTTAAAAAGACCTTTAAATTCATATATGTAATATTGGGATGCGCCTTTGTTTGAAGGCAGAGGGAGGAACCAAAAGAAAGCTTATTTTTATAAAATTGGCTTGGTTGAAAACGATGCAAAACAATTTATTAAGCCTATATTGAAGTGCAATATAACTTGGCTTCTATTAAAGTTATATTTTTGTCTTTCTCATCAAGTGTTAGATATTGTCTCATAGTAAGTGTATGGTATGCAAAATTTGATGCAAATTTACGTCTTAGTGATTAGTATCCATCCATCCTCAAAACTGGTGAAAACGGTTCTCCAACTGCCATGTTCTCAAAAGTGGTTTTATGTCCTATCTCTTTTAAATTTGCCATATCTTCGTAATGGAAAGTCCAATCTTCATAAATTTGGTATAAAATTAAATTGCTTGCCCTGAGCTTTCTTTTGATATAATTAACTTAAAACCCCTATCCGTGACATACGTATCGACTGAAAGAAACAGGTCACAAATGGGTATATGATTTGAAAATCAACTTTGATTTTGAAAATGTTGATACACAAAAATATGCCTTTTTTACCCCATGAATTTAAAAAAATAAAAAAATAAAAAAAGCATGATTTGCTTTGATACCAAATAATCAATGAAATCTGGTTGCTTTTTATTTGATTTTGATTTCATCATCATGAATCTTTGTGTGCACCCCTAAAAAATAAATAAATGAAAGACATAATAAGACAAAAACCAGAGTCTCACTTTGATCAGTCTGTTCATGGCTGTGGACTGGGCAGCTCTCACAAGTCCTTCAATCTCAGCACCACTGAAATTCTTTGTCAGGGCTGCTAACTCTTTGAGGTCAACATCAGGAGCCAATTTGTTGTTGTTCCTCATGGTCTCTGTGTGAATATCTAGAATCTGACCACGACCATGTTCACTGGGCAGTCCGATTTCCATCTGTACCTCCAATCTTCCAGGTCTAGTGATAGCATCATCAATCATGTCTTTACGATTTGTCATTCCTATAAGCATAAAAGGAAAGAAAAGAAAAAAACTTAGCATTTCTAATAGACTTTCATTAGATGAAAACCGGCAATTGAAAAACATTATTCATAAAATCCAATTATACGATTCAAATACCAATGATTATAAGCTAAAATAAAACAATAATTTCTTTGCTCTCTTTCTATTTTTTGTTTGTTCCCTGACCTTTTAAAGTATTTTGACCTTGCTTGGTTAGTACCAATGCGTGCGTATACTATACTGATATTTATCTCTAATTGTTTTGAAAAAACATTCCCATAATATTAGGAACAAGACAAAGAATGAATATTGGACAACATTAGTATAACTTATAGTTATTTTGTTTGCTCTCAATATTTTACAAATGAATTGAAATATTACTTTCAATCAGGCTCAGGCAAAAATTAGGGAGCAAAAAATTTAATAAATAGTCTTTCAAAGTCAATTTATCAATTCTCTACATTAACCCTTTCATTACAGCCAGTTTTATTGATTATATTAGGTATCACAATATTGGAAAGCCTTAAAGACGTTTAAAATATGAATTATTTATGTTTTCATGAATGGTAAGTATTAAAAACATGTTAAACCCTAAAAATAAAATATCAACTGTCAATGGTGGACACTTTTAAGAAAATCTAAATCTAAAATATCGCAGGCTTCGATTGAGATAATTTTTACGAAATCAAGGTCACCCGTACTGAGAGCATTAAAGGCACTTTTCACAAACAACCATCAACATACCAATGACCAAAATGTTATTGAGCTGTTCCACACCATCCAATTTGGTAAGAAGTTGGTTCACTACTGTGTCATGGACAGCTGTATTTCCAGCTACAGATCCTCTTGACTTACAAATAGCATCAATTTCATCAAAGATAATGATATGGAGACCACTTGCAGCACCCAAGCGTTTCTCCTCTTCTTCTGCGGGGGCAAAAAGTTTACGTATATTGGCCTCTGATTCTCCCACATATTTATCCAGAATCTGTGGACCATTAACGATCTGTGGTTCCCTTGCATTTAACATTTTACCAATCTGGCGAGCCATCAGAGTTTTGCCAGTTCCTGGTGGTCCAAAGAGAAGAATACCACGAACGTGCTTCATGCCCAATTGTTCAATGATTTCAGGGGGGAATACTCTTGATGCAAAGGCTCGACGGAAAATGGCACTGAACTCATCGTCAAGACCGCCAATGCCAAGTTTGGTAAAATCCCAGTCAGGATTGATGATGGATTGGTGGGCAGATTTACTGGAAGTACAAGTATCATATATATATCAAACTCTTAACTTTATAAAGCTTTTAATGCATAAAATGAAAACTAGAATGAGATAGCAAAGCCATTTTTGTAGTGTGTTTAAGTCTTCACGTAGTATTTTACATTCAGTACTAGATTTTATTTCTCTATATAACAAACTATCATCAGCAAAGAGTCTAAGTTGAGTGCCGGGAGAGATATTACAATTTATGTCATTTATGTATATAAGGAAATAGAGTGGTCCAAGCACTGTTCCCTGCGGAACGCCTGAAAGTACAGGATTTGGAGCTCCTACCTAAAAAGAAAGATCTGGTCCATTCTAGGATATTTACAGAGAGGCCATAATAATTCATTTATTTATTAGTCCTAAGTGATCGACTTTGTCGAGTACTTTAGAGTAATCTAACAAGATGGCATCAGTTTGGCCCCTAGCATTAATCAAGTTATTAAAATCATTTCATGTTGTTATTACTAATATCAGTTGGGTAACTCAAGTAACTGGTTATAACTTGAAGTAAAAATAAAACAATGGAGTAGTGCCCTTTGATTCTGTTTTGCTCACCTCTTTGCTTTGCCAGTAAAAGTAAGCAATGAACCTTCAACTTTATCAAACACAATTGCAGAGTTGGTTGTTAAGAGGCCACTCTCCGCTAACCTTGGTTTTCCTCCCATCTTGCCACTGGCAGAAACATTGGAGTAATCAATTACTGAAGATAAAAAGAAAAAAAAAAATGTTTTCATGTTATCGATAAAAGTCACTGCAAGTCTTAGAAATCCTCCAAACAACACACCTGGTGTATGAAAATTTTTTATTTTTTTTTGTCTCTTAGACCTTTCAATTATTAAATCTTGAAGTATCCATTCTGGGAGTCAAAGCTTGCAAAACTAAATATTATACCTTAAAATCTAATTTGATAAAGGTAAGCAAACATGTTTACACTTACTGAACTATTGCACTATTCTTCACCCCAAACAGATAGAGAAAGGAAAGCAACTACTGTTTTGACTTACAATAATTAAAGATAATTTGATCTGACCAAATCAAAATTTACCTCTTAACTATTCATTCTTAACATAGTCCTCACATTGTTGCAAAGAAAAGTATATTGGTATCTAATAAAATTTATATCAAGCCTTTTTTGCTTATCTTTCTCCCTAACAAGTTCTAATAAAGAGGTAAAACAAAGAGATTTTAAATGATTATCTTCAAATGGTGTGCATCACTTTTTTTGTGTGTGCTATAGATCTAGAACATAAAGGCAACATTTTCTTCATTATCTTGTCTGTGTGCAGAAGTAAACAATTTGAAGGATTTAGATTCTTTTATTGATTGTATTGTGTGAATTGGATTTTTATATTGATGAATGAATGGAAAATAGAGAGTGGATGGCAGGCCTTGATGGAATGTGTATTTGATTAAGATAGACATTATTGTTATAATTCATTTTATTTGTTGATTTGGAAAATAAAGTTGAATGAGTGGTACACAAAAGAGTGGCATTAGCTTGTATTGCCTATGGCTACATATAACTAAAAATATTTTCTTTTCATACCACTTGAAATGTAATTAAACTCCATTTCTTTATCAACTTCTTAATCTTAAATCCAATATATCTATTTGAAAATAAAAGATAAAAAAAAAATATATGCGTTCTAAATATTATGGTAAAACTTTGCTCACAATATAATAGGATATACCTTCGATTTCTTTGACTTTAATAGCAAAGAATTTCTTGTCATATTTAAAGACCAGAGGTTCATCCACCGTGAAGGCATGACCAGAAAAAGACATGGAAAATTCAGCCGCTGCTTTGTCACTGTCGATGGTCGTATTCTGTTGTCTAAGTTGAGAATAGAATGTAACAAAAATCAGGACTCATCATTGACATATTTATAAATAGAAGGAATTATTTTGAATTTGGTGGATAAGAAATGTTATAACTTAAAAATGATTGAAATCCAAAGAAGCATTGATGAAAACAAAATAGCTAAAGGAATCTGCATCAAAAAGCTCAAAATCATAACGCAAGATTATTTTAATCATGTTGAAGAGGTTGAAATAAATATTATTGGGTTTAGTGAAAGTTTCTATTAAAGATTGATAACCAACATCAATTAAATCTTGAAAATCTGAAACTGTAAAATTTAAGCTGCCAATAAATGGCTTTATTTACAAAGTGAGTGGATAAAAATACCAGTGGGCATGCCATACACAACCATAGACAATTTGTCTAAATCTAAGCATCATTAAGAATGTTTTTATCTTATCTGCAAATCATAAATCTAGTTTCAAACTTGTCACATGCATTTTCAAATGTATTTTTTTATAAATTATTTATGAAAATCAACTTGAATTTCCCAGTTTTACAAATCTCTCTGACAAATCTTACCCTTTCTTAATCCAAAAATCCATTTCAACAATCAAGGAACCAATACTTTGTGTCTTACGGTCCATATGAACTGTCTTGACACTTACTTCAGAATTCAGCATGATGCCTGCCCATTTGCGCTGAGGAAAAGAAAGAAATCAACCCTTAAAAATATGATTGAAAATTTAAAAAAATAAGACCACAAGCTATAATAAAGTCAAAACCACATTCACTTAAAAAATAAAAGGCTATCAAGCAGATTTCTTCTGCTGGACACTTTCTTGCTACAAATCTCTGGAAAGAAAACAAACAGCATGACAGACATGCTTGAACTTGAAAATAAGGAATTAATTGAAAAACACAGGATCAATAATAAATTATTCAAAACCACATTCACTTTTAAAATAGGCAATCAAACATCATTTATAAATCTCTTTGGTCACAAGTCTATAGACAAACTCTTCTTCAGTTGTTAGTAAGCCTTAACCGTTAAATCAACTTAATGGATTTGGGTTATTTTTCACATACGTCAATAACACTTGTATTAAATCTTCTTTTATTATCTCTTTGAAAGCTGATAGCATAAGGAATAAAAATCATACTAGAATTGCCTTAAACTACTTCTGCCTTACATGGGAGGCGGTGAATCCAAGCTTTCCTGAAGGCATGCTGGAATGGGGCAGCACGGTGAACAGGAAAAAAGTATTTTGTGATGGACTAACATTGATGTTGCTGTAGAAGAGACAATGATATGTAAAATGTCAAAAATAACATTAGTTTGTAATTATAATTTCAGTCATTCTCTAGGTGTTGTTGTGTTGTTGAACATTGCATTTATTTTATAATTTATATAATTTTATAAGTTCAACATGTAACAAAAATGTGCATCGTGTATTTCTAATTATTTTGTATTTCAGCCTTTTAAGATGTGATTACCACGCTGTAGTATATGAAGAAACCAAAACCATAAGATATGTAATTGATTTCAACGAAGAACATTTCAAACCCTAATAAAAGAAAAGAAATGTTATGACTTCAATTAACAATAAAGCAAAAACATGACTTGTGTCTTCTACTTCCAACTGATTTCCCTGTGCCATCACAAGCGTGAAAACAAGATTTCTTTTACTCAATACAATACAACCAAAATAAATCCATGGATTTATCATAATATGTCATGGAAAATAATGTAAGAGAATTCTCAACCAGAGTCTTAGTAAAAATACCTGACATCCTTGAAGTCATTTTCATTGACTATGACGGCATTGGTAACAGAGAGTTCCTCTGATGGACACTTTGTTGCTACAAATCTCTGAAATAGACAAACAGCATGACATGTTTGAACTTGAAAACATACAATTAATTGAATGCCAATTATTCCTTCATTAATAAGGCTCTGACTATTGGAGTCTCCAAAATGCTCTTCGGTTTGTTTATTTTGTTTTTCTTTATTTCTTCTTTTCTCCTCGATTTATCATCACAATTTATAATTCACCATCTTATTTACAGGGCCAGCGGGATTTAGGGTAGGAAAAGAAATTTTGTTGTGGGCAAACTGATTTGTGAATGTTTCTTAATATCTAACCACAAAATGATCTGCAACATGAAAAAAATCATAATTAGAGACATCAGAGTCTTTTCCCAAATTAAATTTGGTTCTCAAATCCAACTCTACTGGCATAGGTTTAAAACAGGGTTATGATTATCAAAAATGATTAAAATGGATAGAAATTTAGCATCGCATCCAGACATGAGTCTGAGCAACTCATTGGCGAGACTATTACATTTCAATGCCAATTATGCTGGCGAGGGCACGGTCGGGAAAATGATATTTTAGATATATAAATGTAGGTGAGCAGTTGTTTAAGCAAAGAGTGGAAAATATGCAAAAATGTTTATGAAAGGCTTATTGTGACAAGGCGTGTATGAAAGGCTTATTGTGACGAGGCGTGTATGAAGGCTTATTGTGACGAGGCGTGTATGAAGGCTTATTGTGACAAGGCGTGTATGAAAGGCTTATTGTGACAAGGCGTGTATGAAAGACTTATTGTGACAAGGCGTGTATGAAAGACTTATTGTGACAAAGTGTGTATGAAAGGCCTATTGTGACAAGGCGTGTATGAAAGGCTTATTGTGACAAGGCGTGTATGAAAGGCTTATTGTGACAAGGCGTGTATGAAGGCTTATTGTGACAAGGCGTGTATGAAAGGCTTATTGTGACGAGGCGTGTATGAAGGCTTATTGTGACGAGGCGT
>JASKDV010012001.1:0-16834 GCA_032466395.1 Aegires albopunctatus | reverse complement strand
TTAAAATTATTAAAAATAATAAAAAAAAACAACCCCAAAAAAAAAAAAAAAAAAAAAAAAAAAAAAAAAAAAAAAAACAACACCCCCCCCCTCAAAAAAAAAAACAACAACAACAAACAAACAAACAAAAAACAAAACAAAAAACAAACAACCAACAACAAAAACAAAAAAACAAAACAAAACTGGAAACAAAACAAAATGGATCACTATGTTATGAATTACTTGCATCCATGTTATTATGTCCTGTCTATAGAAACTGAAGTAATACAGCGAGTGGTCTTCCCTTGAGATCTCCGATTAATATCGAGGAGGAAAAAATGGAGATGGAAGAAATCGGAACCGGTATCAACAATACTGCATTTAGGAAAATAGATGAGGTAATTTCCATCAGATGTTCATTCATTATATTGTTGATTGTCTATGTTTTTCGTGTAATAATGGTAGTGGCGAAGATGATGAAACAATAGTAATAACAATGGTAAAGAAATTAGTAATAGGAATAATGGTGATGACTAAGATGATGATGATGATGATATTGATGATGATGAGAATGAAGATGGTGATGTTGTTCATGATGTTGATAAAGATGATACAGGAGGCAATGACAGCAGCTTTTGTACATTAAGTAGTTTTGAATGCTATTCTTAGATTGAATATGTTATCTTTCCACTCATTACCAATGTTAATTTGAAATTTGAATGTATTTCCATGCATGCCTAATTGAAGAGATTATGACTTAATACTTAATGATAACAGTTGTAAACTTAATTATTATAGATATCGGAGAGCGGTAAGCTCCGTAGGATTCAGGGCTGGCCTCCGAGATCAAAACGTCGCGGGTTCACTCTCGATACGAATACGAATCCCGGTCGGTGCAGGCTTTATGTTAAAATCCGATTTTTCGAATTTCTTCTGTTCCTTTATCATGTGGTAGTCAGGGTATAAGTGTCTAGTCCTATCGGAGATGGATGATGCATTCGGAAGTCCCATGTGCCTTTTCGCATGTAAAAGAACCCTCGGTATTTGAAAATCAATAAAAGCAAGCGATTCCTGCCGCCATCCTGGCAAAACTCGGAAATGCAATTCTCACCATACCCTATAAGAAAGTTATACCCCATAACCATTATTCTCATGAAATGAAGCCTAAGATCAGAAGGGATAGATTGAGGTTTGTAGCGTCTCACAAGCGCTCCTACAATTCTTCTACTCAAGCGCGTAGAGAAATATTACGATTAGTTATAATTATATCAGCTATACAAATGCTATCCATTATTCTTTTTATTATATGTATTATCCCGATGACGATGTTTATGTTGTACTTAATGATGATGAGTATATATAGGCCTAGAGGATGTTGATGATGATGATGATGATGATGATGATGATGTTTTTAATGTCTCTAATAATGGTGATTATATAGGCCTATAAATAGGATGATGACAATGATGGATGGCGATGATGATGACGATTATTATAATGATGATGATGATGATGATGATATTTTAAGAAGATGAGGATGCCGATCATGGTGATGTTAATAAGTAAGAAAATGATGATGATGGTGATATTGATAATGATGATGATGATGTTGAAGATGATGATAATTAACCAAGACTTCTTTGCTTGCTTTTCCAGGATGTTGAAGATGTAACTAAAAGTGGGCCATTTCATGACGATAGAGCACTAGCTTATAAGGATAGTAACCAGAACACTAGTAGTAATGGCAATGTAGTTCATGCCCAAGATGGCATTGTGTATGATGAATTGGGCGACTTGGTTTTACAGAAGAAAGAGTTTGATACAGATGCCAATCCATGCGCCAAAGCCATCGGTTCCACTCAGTTGAAATTATCCGACTTCTACCAAGATAATAAGGTGTGTTTTTATATGATTATAACCAAAAAAAGGCACACAAAAATATCTTTGTCATTGGCTTTTTAGGTCTATGTGATTTACTGTGTGTATGTCCTTTAACATACGATAACTTCTTCTTATAGTCTGTTTTATGACTGAGATATTCGTAACAGGCTTCCCATTTATTTATAATGTTAGTATGAAATTCTGTTGTCAATCTATCTCAATCATGATCTCAATACATTATCATTCAAATATCTATATTTATTTTCCGTTGTTTCATTTAAGAAAATCAAAAGAAATTCTTAAAAAATAACAACTGTAAGAAAATCATCATCGTTTAAGAAAATCTTTGATAAAAGAAGTAATCTTATGTCTACAATGACATTTATTTTTAAAGAGAATATTGCATCGTGATGTTGCTTTTCCATTATTTTCTCTATTCAGATCTGGATGTGGCGGGCCTTCAAAATTATTCTTCTTTTACTTTATTTTGTGTATTTTGGATTTGCAATGCAGTATGGGTAAGAAGTTAAGATCATTAAGGTTTAGTTTCTGATTTATAAAGAACTATTTCAATTTGTTCTGAAAGTAAAAGTTATTTCTATCAATGATTGTTTTTAGTTTGTGCACTATTTTCGATCATTTGATAACGTTATTGATGTTCATGAGGAAGAGAAGGATGACGTCAGTGATGTTGTTGAAGAGGATAATTTTTTTGTCTCCGAGGGGGAGGTTTTGCTGAGGAGGGTGGAAGGCATATATTCTCAGTGGTGATTCTCCATAATATGAGTAAATTGCTCGACAATATACTATTGGGGCCACTTGTTATCTAGAGAGACCAAGAACTTTTGTACACTGATGGGTGTTAGAAAAATCCTTGATGGTCTTTGCGGTGCTTTTTTGGATGGCTTATGGCCATTGTTATTTAGGGTGCTTTTTTCATTTTTTAAAGAGAGAGATGGTGTTTTTTCTTCCTTTAAATTATCTCTCCAATGAAATGCTTCATTTACTCTTTAGTGATTATTCTCCTCTTCTTATACTTAACTCTTCTACTTCTGATTATTGTTTGCACTAGCCTATCATCTTACTTTTTCCATGGGCTCTGGGATGATCTTAGTGGTTGAAAGATCCCTTAAACTCCAACTAATTAATTAACAAACAACAACAACAGCAACAACAACAACAACAACAACAACAACTACTACTACTACTACTACTACTACTACTACTACTACTACTGCTACTACTACTACTACTACTACTATTACTTATAATACTGATGATGGTGATGATGATTAATATGGATATAGATTCAGTAGTAGAGATTAAAGATTAAAGATTATAAATTGAATCAGCTATGAAAAAGATTAATGATTAAGCCAAAACCTGAATTTCAGTTCAAAAAAAAATAAATAAAATAATTGTAATGAAACAAACAAAGAAAAAGAAAATTCAAATTCATGTACAAAGATATTACTACAATAAACTAAATAATATATATAACAAATATGGGATGAAACTTTTTACTACTGAATAGATGAATAGATTTAATAATAATATTATTTAAATAATATAAAAAAAGTTATGGTACTTGTAAATTATTCATAAAACAAATAATGAAAGTTCATAAATAAGCAGATTAGAACTGCACATAAGTTATTAAATAATGAATGTTCGATTCAATGGGATTTTATAGATTTGAGAGGGAATCAAAACAATGATGATGATATTGAATTTTTTACATTTATCTTCAAAGCAAGCTTGAAGATGAGGGATCTGTTCGTCTGTTGGTGTGTACCTGTTTTGGTGTGGCACTGTTGGTCTTTCATTGGACAGGTTCTTCACACAAACCTATACGAGCCAAAGTTCACACGTTTCTCATCGACCCAAAGTATGTCAAAAAGCGACAGATAATTCGCTGGTAGGTGAAAACTAAAGGTCTTATCTTTGTAGCAGAATTAAGGGCATAATACCCCAAGTGGATGTAAAACAAACAAACAAAAATCCCCCCAAAAATAGCAACATGAAGCAAATACAAACTAACAAATAACCTACTCCCCATCCCAAATAAAACAAATACAAAGTAAAAACAGACAAATAAAGATAAAAAACAAATAACTTTAAGTTGAATACACCACATGTAATTTTATGTTAGAACAAAGATCTTATGATTCCATTAGTCGACATTGGTTTTAGTTGGCAATTGGCAAACAAAATAGTTAAGGGAAAATTACAATACCATCTACAAATACAAAGATAGAGAGTTAATTTTAGCCTGAAAATATGTTGTTTATTGTATTATAAGTCATTCAGGGCATGTGCCTATAAAAATCATATAATTATATTTTTTCCATTTACTATTTATTTTCATAATTCAACTATTATATTTTAAATTATTAGCACAAACATATCTCTAAGAACAGATAAACAGGTTTCAGAGATCATATTTGTTAACCTCATTTCAGCCCTTTTTACTGAAAAGGGAATCTTTGTCATCCAGTTTCTCATTTCAGCTCCGCTCATTTAAAATACTATAAGTTTTTCTATATTAATGCCACTTGCTTCAAATCTGGCACAATGATATTTGAGATAAAAATAAAACTTTTAATAACACTAACAGGAAATTTTAATACCTCAATAGCTTTTTGTGTTATGGATGTTTTGATGAGCAATTTTGGTATTCTTTCATTTGCAAAGTTATAAGCAATGTTTTATTACATAATTGGTAACGAAAATTGTTACATAACATCAACATTATTAAGAATTATCATTATGGTGCTTAGAGGATGCCAATAAATGTTAATTCCATGCAAAAAATAATATTGCAATGTATAAGTACTCAATTTTGGAATTTAAAAAATATTTTTTTTATGTTCATGTCATCATGAAATTGCTTTTGATTCACCATCCATTTCAGGGTATTATATTTTGTAAGCCTTGTTGCAACAGTCACTGTCATTATTGTTATGGTTGCCCTTGATAATACAAAAAATCTCTTGTCTTTGGCTGGACTGGCAGCTTTTATTGTCATCTGCTTTGTGACATCACACAGTCCTGGAATGGTATGATTTAAAAAAAGAAAATATGAAAAACTTATATTTGATTTTCTGGTCTGGCAAAAGGTTGCTCTTGCTGAAACTAGACTTGTAATCTAAGTAGATTGTTATCCTAAAGGTCATGCATATTATGATGTTGACTGTATAAAAGGTGAAGCCAAACAAAAAAAACCTCACAGAAGTTTGTAAAAGATTTTAATGAGCCAAACTGTAAAGAAAAATGGCAATGGGTTAACTTATATCGGCTGGCCAAAAAAAAAACTTGCACATGACTTTAGACTATTATAACTGAAAAACCATGAATCAGAAATAAATGAAATTTCCCCCACATCAGGATCAAATTATTATGCATTTATATGCCAACTCATGTGGCAATCACTTGAATAGTTATAAAATCAACCCCTTATCATCATGTTTGGTCAGAAAATGAAATATCAGACATTATGCAAAATTGCAGCCTTACTCACAGTCTTGCGCTAGAGCAACTGTCTTGGGTGCCAAACTTTGTAGTTTTGTCTTCCATGGTGATATAGCATCTATTCTGATAAGTCACAACTGAGAAAAATCACATTTCGATATTTGCCACTTGGAAATCGTCTCAGTTAAAAATTTGTTGTGTGTTTATTTCTGGATAGATTTGTTGTGCATTTATTTCTGGATAGACTTTAATGACATTTCATACATTAATGTAAAACTCTCGTTGCTAGATCTGTGAACAATTTAATTGAAATCAATAGTCAAATAGAGGCAATATTGAAGCTCAAAGTTCCTGTTTTGGCCCACGCGATATTATAATTTTTCCATTTTTTTTCTTTTTAGCGTAATGCATGTTGTAGAGATTTTACTCTCCATGCAATAATTTATTCATGTCAAAATAAGAAGAAAAAAATCAAAAAATTAAGTTCTACTCTTTCCAAGTTTGCTCGATGTTCTTCTAGCATGATCTTAATATCTTTTTATTTTGCTAGAATAAATAATTTAAACCAATTGTGGTTTGTAAGTTCTCAATTTGATTGATTGACTATGTTGGTCTATATGAAGAGGAGGAAACATATTGGTAATCGGAATAATAATTGAAAACACTTATGATAAGACTGTCAAGCTCGTATCTCTCACCTCCTACCTGTTTCCACCCCTACCCCTTTTCCAAGATAATGGAACTTTGAGTCATTAACTTTTAATATCATAGGATAAAAAATCATTAAAACGACTTGGTCACACATTAAAATTATCCTCTCTCTCTCTAGTCAGCTGATCTTCGGTAGGACGTTGCTTCTCAAACTTTCTGACGAAACATCGAACAGATCTCTTGCCAGCCGGCTTGCTTGTGTTGTTGTTATTCCCAGCCAGTCCTGTATGTCCTGTTCCCATCTTCTCGTTGGTCTACCTCTTTCTCTTTTGCCTTCTACTTTCGCTTCCATTATATGTCTTTCTAGTGATTCATGACGTTTGGTGTGTCCAAAGTATCCAAATTTTAGTTTCTTTACATTTTGTAGGAGGGTGATTTTATTCCGATCTTTCTCAGCACCTCTTCGTTTGATAAAACTATCCATGTAGGTTTAAAATCAAATTACTTTTGGAAACAAAATTTCTTTACTGTCATATTGATAGGTATCCTTTGAATAAGAAAAAAAAAGTATTTTCCATTTGTAAATCTTTTATTTCTAAAGAATTTGATAGGCAGTTTGCAACATGCCTCTTTATTTACCCCTTGATAAATTGATCATTTTTCCCCATATTATGTGATTATAGATTTAATGAATTCAAATAAATACACATGTACCAATATTTATAATCCTTTCAGGTTGACTGGCACCCAGTATACTGGGGTTTTACCATACAGTTCTACTTTGCGGCTTTGATTTTAAAAACCAGATGGGGATATGAATCTTTCAAATGGCTTGGTGATCGTGTCACTGAGTTTTTGGCATACAGTGATGAAGGTGCAAAGTTTGTTTTTGGTGATATAACTACCATACAGAGAGTTGGGGATACTCCTATAACAATTGCTGCTGCATATCAAATTCATTATTTTGCCTTTAGAGTGAGTAGATTATTTGTTGATAGTTTACGTGTATAGTTATAATCAAAATTATTCCATACACAGTTGAAAAACACCTTCAAGTATCATGGGGTCTACCAAGCTGGAGTTCATACTGGTTTATTTAATGTCAAGTCGAACATGTGAAATAAAAGTGTCATGCAACCCCATGTGCTAATACCCATTTTAACCTTAGGGATGAATCAAAATAACATTTCTGTTACTAGTTGAAAATGATACTTGTAATAATGTCGGAAAGAATGGCGCTACAATAATTGTACTATTGTTGATTTTTTGTTACTAGTAAGCCATAGTTTTGCTTAACAGTTAACAGAGATGGCATAGGGCCATAGATCTTGTTTCCTGTTCATGATCTGAAACTGGTGATGCAGTTACATCTTGTTGTGGACCTATCTCTTTTTGTTATATATAGATCTAGTTTTGCTTTGTGGTAGAGGAGGGGCAAAAATGTGTTTTTGATTTGAAGGATGAGCTAGCTGTGTTCTCACTAGATCTAGATTTGCTTCTAAATGGCCCAAATCATTTTCTTGATTCTTTTTAACCTGAGCTCCATATTGATGCCTGGATCAATGCTCTATTAAGCATGTTTCTAAGTATAATCTTCTTTCTTAGGGTCTTGGTCTAGTCTATAATCAAGATCAACATGGAGATCTACAAATACTAAGAAAAGGGCTCTGAACAGAAATGACAAATTTTTGAAAGCGAAATTTAGTGAAAAGGTGCTTGGTGTAAGAAGGATGACCCAAGAATTTTTTTTGTGGAATTTGGAAGTCTCTTTTTTAGTTTGAAATTTTCAAAAACCTTTCTGAGTTAATAATGCATCTCTTGGTAAGGCCCTAATTTACCCTTTATATCAATCCATTAAAAACAGTTGATTATTTTTTAGATCAGTCTGTCAATCTGCATGCAATGGCAAAAATTAAATTGAACCAAAGAAGCACCAATCTCCCTTCTGCTAATATTCTTAAAAAAGGACTAGGCTTTCTAGAATTGCAATGAAGAGACTTTAAAACATCATCCCTTTACATGCATTAATTTTGAGGGGAGATGTTGTTTACATTATTTTTAAAAATTAATATTCATATTTGTATCAAAAATCAGATATTTTATATGTCATAAATATTAATATGTGTTGTCCAGCATAGTATGACATTTCTTGAAATAGATCTTGTTATCTATGCAGAGCTACATTGAAATATTCCATGATATAGTGGCATGACCTTTTAAACCTTGAGATAACTGCTCATGATTGACTGGGTTTAATAACCAAACAAAAAAACTTGCCATTATGTAATTATTTAATAAATGATATTAGCATATATTATTTACGTGTCTGATACTGTTCACATTATTTCATCAATGAAGTTTTTTTTTGGATGGAAGTTGCTGTTTATGAGAAACTTCATAATTTCTGAACAAATTCATTCAACTATCAACCTTAGAAAAGAGACATGAAACTTGTTGATTCTTATGAAATAGAATATTATGTAAATTACGATCGATAAGAATTCATTTTTATTTTTCAATTCAATTCAGTTCACATCATATTTATTGTCGGTATGAAATTTACATACATTTTAAAAAAGTTAAGATACAATGTATAAATTAATTCATAAACATAAATTCAAGGAAAAAAGCTCAGCTAAACGGAAAAGGTTTTTAATAGACATAGCATGAAGAAGTGAAAATAATATTATACGTGGCATTATAAAAAGTTAAAAATGACTAACTACAGTCTGGTCTCTCCAATCCGGACCTGTGATCCAAACGATTTTCTGGGAACAGATTTTGTTTTTATTATTTCTTAATATTCCCTAATCCGGAAAATTCTGTTATCCTAACAAATTGCCTGGAAAGGAGGTGTTCGGATGAGAGAGAACAGACTGTATACTATTTTGATTTAGAATATGTGTAGGTATCAAATGCAATTAAATTACACTTTGAAAAGCAATTAAAAATTTTTTTTTTTTTTCATGACTGCCTCTTAAAACTGTTGTTTCAAGTGATTTTGTTATACCCCACAGGTTATGCCAGTGGTTACTTTCTTCTCCACCATAATTTCCGTCCTATACTTTTTGGAAATCATGCCAAAGATAATCAAAGTCATTGGACGTTTCCTTTCGTTTTGCTTGGGCACAACACCTGCAGAATCTTTGAATGCAGCTGGAAATATATTTGTTGGGATGGTAATGGACAATTTTTGAGATTTTATATAGCTCTAGATCTAAATTATTATTTTAATTACAATGTAGTCTCAAAAAGCATATGGAGATTATGTTTTTGTCATTTAAAACGATGTTTTTTTTCTCAAATGGAAGTTTCATTTCTTTCTTCTTTATTTAGCAAGTGATAAACAGCTCACAATTTGAAAGGAATTACATAGAACAAGAATACATTTAAAAGATAATCATTTTTAAGCTTATGATGTTTATTTATGAATTTAAGATATTATTATTACATTTGCAACTTTTGTACTTGTGTTTGCAGACCGAATCTCCATTGATGATTAAGCCTTTCATCAACACTATGACCAGCTCAGAGCTTCATGCTGTTATGACTGGAGGATTTGCTACTATTGCTGGCAGTGTTTTAGGAGCTTATATCAGCTTTGGGGTAGGCCATAGGGATAAAATCATACTATAAATTCTAACATCTATCTCCTATGGGGATGGTCACCAAAATAATAAGTTATGATTGAAAACTCCAATTTGTGTTACACCAGTTTATAAAATTCAGTGTTTACAATGCTAATACTCTGCTGTCATAATGTTCTTTATCACATAATGTAGATATGAATATAATATTTACATTTTTTTGGAGCTAAAATTTGCTATCATTTGCTATGGGCAAGAAAATTCCAACAGAAAGTAAGAAAAGATCAGTTACGTCATGCAACGTACGGTGAATGTAACTTTGTTCTCCGATGATCTATGAATTACCATGCAGAACCTAAATCCAAATGACTCTGAAATGGCTGTTTCACTTGACAGAGCCTTACTTGAGATCCTCGATCTCCACGTTCCCCTTCAAATTAGGACGATCTACGATCGCATCTCAGCGCCTTGGAAAGTCGTATTGAAGAGACTTAAACAGCATTTAACTTCTAACAAACTTATCTCAAAATTCCAGTCTGCTTACCGAGCACCCATAGCACTGAAACCGCTCTATTAAAAATTGTCAAAGATATACTAATTTATTGTGAATGAAGGCAAAGTCTCTGTTCTTACTCTGCTAGACCTATCTGCGTTTGACACAATTGATCACAACATCCTATGTGAAAGTCTTCATACAAATTATGGCATGAGGGGCTCTGTATTACAATGATTTAGATCGTATCTCTCGGATAAAAGCCAAACTGTTGTTGTAAATGGAAAAGCATCCACTCGAATGGCAACAAAGTACGGGATTCCACATTGACTATCAAATTAGTAGTATGATTTCATCCATAAATTTTGAACTGAAGAGAATTGCTCAGATGAAAAAATATCTCCCACCTCAATCTCTAAAAATGATAGTATCCGTGCTTGTTCTGTCGCGTTTTGATTATTGTAACTCGATGTTTGCTGGCCTCCCAGATTCTAAATTGATTAAACTCCAGAGTTGGCCAGACTTCTGCCCCTGTAAGCAAAAATGACGAATGGTCCCGTTTAGCGCGCGGAGCAAATTTTTCAGGAATGGTGAAAAACATTTTTACACTACAAATTTTGCTGCAGTCAACATTTCGAACTAAAATGTATTCCCCTTATTGAATTGTTGTTTTGAAGTTTCTTTCTAAAGTTTGAAGTTTCTATTTTGTTTTAAAACAGAGTCATTTAACTTTTGTCGTTCTCCTTTACACCACAACGTCAACTGTCACTCGACCGCTGTAAGCAATAACGACGAATGGCTAAGTTAGTTGGTCTGTCTATACTGCTGCATAGTTACATGGTCGAAGTAAAAATGTTTGTATTTATTTATTTGCTTGTTTTATTGAACACTTTTGACCGGAGAGTAATGTAAATGAATTTAGGTTTGATTGTGTGATTTATAATTTTCTTTGCTATCAATTCAAATCAGTTTTAAGTCATATTACTATTCTTTTGCGATATGTCACGGGCTGGGGACTGTCGTAATAAATTCATAACATTTTCGCTGAGAAAATTTTATGAATCCAATGTTACAATATGACAACCTCATTAAAAATTATGTAAATCAATATTATTGATTATTTCTCCTTTTTTTCATACTTTTTTTTCTTCCCTTTTCTTTATTTGCCCTTATGTTATTCTTTTTTTTTTACCTTTTTTTTTTTCTTCTTATTTTTTTGTTTTGTCCTTTTTCATTATTTGGATGTACATGTTTCAATGATGAAGATGGTGGTGGAAGAAGGGGTTTACTTCATCATACAGATTGCAATCAGTCAAGTTTGTTAAGTAGATGTGATTCTGATATAGTTATTCTAATCCAATAAATTGGTAAAAAGAAAAATAACAATCAATGCGCTTAGCAGGGTATATTTTTGTGATAGCGAAAATGAATGAGTACCTTTAGCATCAGTATTTTTTATAGACCCTATAAAAAATGTTGTACAAACAACATATGTACTGATTGCAACCAATCAGTTTCAAAGTTAATTCTATGAAATGACTGTCTTTGATCTTTGTCCCCCACACTTATTGTAAAGTAAAAAAAAAGAAAGTAAAAGTCCTTCTTATATAGCGCACATATCCACAGCATAGCCGTGCTCAAGGCGCTTTACAATGACCATTATACTTCCCTGACCGAGAACAACACAGAACACACAAGACAAGATTGGCAGCCTGTTAGCCGCGTTTTCAATTTTCGGACACGGACAATGCTGTCTTAACAGCCAGGTACTCATTCACACCTGAGTCAAGTGAGGTAGATGGGACAAAGTGTCTTACCTAAGGACACACTGCCAATGACCAATAGTTATCCAGAAAATTTCTGTCTAGCAGGATACAATCTCACCAAGTCACCCAGCCGACCGGTGTCGGTGAGTGGAACCGCTTGACTTTCTCGTGTATGAACTGTGTTAACCACTAGGCCACTGACGCCCCCTAGTATCTTTATTACTTCCAAAATGTAAGCCAGAGCCTACCTTGTTTTGATCGTAATCAACAATGATGTATCTGGAGGTTGACTCATGAAGAGCAAAAAGCAAAGCAGATTGGGTTGTTGTAGTTGCTTTTACTGTAATGATGTTTGCTTGATTTGGAAGGGTTGACTGTTGATCTGAGGAGAGATCATAAACTCTAAAACATGATCTTTGTCGTGAGATTTTTGAAAATTTCTAAATATATTCAATGAATAACAAATTGCAAGATACCTAATTTTGAAGTTCACCCATTTTTTAAATTTTTTTTTAAGATGCCCATACCAAACAACCCCATTCCACTATATAACAAAAATGACAAAAAGAATCAAATTGACCAAAAAATAATTTTTTGCAAAAAAGTCAATAAATGTATATGCATTGTACAATAACTACAATAGAATATAGAGGCTGGTATTTATTAGATAGACAATCTAATAGAAAATACAGATTTAAAACAAAACAAAAGGTGTCAACAAACCAAGATGCAAGTATGAAAGTGATCCACTCAAAGAAACTCCATAAATGACACTTGCATGGATTTGAGGATATAGAGCGGTGTCACGTGTCCTGTTTTAAAAACATTCAAGAATAGGAAGTGAACATTTTTCTTTTTTACAGCAGTGGCAATGTACACCTGCATTTAGACATCGGTAGAATAGATTTTATTCAATGATTTATTGCTTATCAGAACCAATATAACAATAACATTGAATACCTTTTTCCTGTTTCACTTGCTCTAAAGTGTTTCCTAGATATGATTATCATGTGAATTCAGATCTGCACTATATGTCTTTCAGATCGTCTAGACTAATCTGCCAATGATGCCATGTAGGGTGCTGTTCATACCTTAGTAAGAGCTTGTTGCAATTCAAAAATACTACTTAACACCATTAATCTCCATTTGTGAGTTCAAGTTTTGTTTGAGAAGTTAATGATTTGAATTCATCTGCTGTATCGTCTTGCACAGTTGATTCTTTTTAAACAATGATGGGCCAGCAATTGTTGTTGCCTAACAAATCTCATTGTTACTATCCCGCATTCTTTCAGTCTGTGATGAACAGTGTGGCAGATGATGGGTAAACTCCAAGAAACTGTCCTGCAGTTCTGAACTGCTTTCTGAGAGGTGCTATTCTTATGTATGGTCTTGAGTTGACATCGTTATCCTGGGTCATCCAGGTCATTTGTGACAAAATGATTTCTTAGTTGCTAAGTAGTTTTCATGATGACATTAAACTTTAAATGTTCTTACAACTTAAGAAATTGTTACTTTGGTGAGCAATATGCCAATAGCTGAATGCTCTCCTATTTTGACAAGCATGCCATTGTGATTAAAGAATGATTCGGTACCAAAATGTTTAAGCAGGATTTGGTAGCCTAAAATGTAAAGTTTATAAAAGACGAAGGAAGAATAAAATCTTTATGAAAAAAGGACATTTCATATGATTTGCCTCATTTGTGCTTAATGACTCAGGCAAAATAATGGGTTTTTTTTATAAATGGTAATTGATTTTCATAGAGCTCAAAATCTTTCATGAAGAAGAAATTCCTCGAAAACCCAGAATTATGAATTTAATGCCTGACAAAAAAGTTGCAACTTTTTAAGATTATCAGTATATTAGGATGACAAAACATTTTTTTTTTGTTTTGTTGTTGACATATACCAGTGTGTAGCAACTAGCGAGGCCAAATGCCAAATGTATAAGTAGCATTTTATGTGAAGTAATTTCAAATAATGTCTTTCCTTAGGAACCAACATGAGACCAAGCAAAACTGGGCATTGCATCCACTAACAGCCAGATATGACACAATGATGTTATCCACTCGGTTGTAGCACTTAAATTAGTGTTATGTCTAGAGAACTTTTTGTTTAATTGACCTTAAAGATATTTCTACTATTAGAACTTTTGAAAATAAAAAAATGAAAATTAGAAATGCTACTTTCTCAATGAAGGGAATCATTTCTTAATGATAAGACAAAAATGAACTTTCGATATGACTGAGATAAATTGTACTTACTTTAAATCTAAAGTCTTTGGCCCATTTTGATTTCCATTGTCAATAGAAGCCGAGACAAGTTCACCAACAAATGGCACTGATTCAGGCTAATTTGTGGAAAATACAACAAAAATTAAAATTTTCTCATGCATTGTTTGAGGACATTGTAGAGGAGTTGATAATGAATAACAAAGAGTGTAATATCATACATAGCAATTGATTCTTTGTCTTAATCAATTTTATTATCAATCATGCTTTATCTATGTAAAAATGAGAAATTGAAATTACATTATATTACGAACATGATAAATCAAGTGTACAATCAATTTGAAAAGTTTACTTAATGATATCTAAAATAGGATGATTGTTTTGTTTTTTTTCTGTTTTGAAATAAATAGGATGATTTTTTTATAAATATTTAATTGTAATCCCACTTCTTTCTCAGATAACTCTTTAAGAGTACCTCAGTTAAGATAATGCGTTAACAACTTATACAGAAACAAACCAAAAATTGAAAAAAAAAACCAAAAAAACAAAACAAAAAAAAACAAATAGAAAAAAAAATAAAAATTATTCTGCTCACACTAATATCTCACAATTTACCAAATGAAAAAAAATAATTAAACAAAGCATTAGTAATGTAAGTAAACAACTGAAGATGAAAAGCAAACAAACCAACTTACTGTGTTTCGCATATCAACGGGTAAAGGGGATGATGCCAGATCATAGTTTCCAATGCCTCCAATAAAAATTCCCACCGTTGTTGGAAAAGCAAATTGAGAGGCAGTTTCTGAATTTATTCCTGTATTTCTATAATCAACTCCAACGTCTATTGATAGTTGAACTAGATCATTATTTCTTGTTATTGATAGCTGTTGACAAGGAAAGTAAACTTCTTGAACAGGTATGTACTAAAAATAATGACTTAATGATGAAAAAAGAAGAAGAAAAGTTTAACTTTATATACTTCACATAGTCAAAGTCATTTCAAAAATTATAATTAATTTCTGATTAAGATATCACAAGATTAAGAAAAGGCAGAGATAATTCTACCAGAGAGATCTTCAGGCAGAAGTGGTGTAAATTGAATCATTTTGAAAATGATGGAGATAAAGAGAAAGGGAGGAAGACTGTCCTATATCCCAGGGTTAATGGAGACAGTTTGCTAAAAATTTAAAAAAAAAATATATATCATCAATAAAATAATAAAGAATTGTTGCCGCAACAACGTTGAAAGCGGAAAAAAGCGTAAAAGGCGCACTTTGGCCAAGCCTTTTCAAAACAATCATTATCTTTTGACCAGAGCGGGATACTCCGTAATCGACCGAGTTTGGCCGGACTGGGAAAAAGCCGGATTTCAAGCATTTTCCAATGATGAATGGCCGGTTTTTAACGGTTTGGTCTTTCTGAGTTGATGACGACTTGCAATTTGTTACGGTTTGGCCGATCTATGGGTGAAGGATTAATAGACTAAATGTACTTGTATTACTGATTGCTTGTATTCAATGTACTCCAAGAACCCAATTAATTTAAATTCAAAATTGACAATGTTTTATTCGTCATTAATGGACTGTTATCGGTATTCTGGCTTAAAGCAAAACAAGACCAGCAAGTGTAAAGCATTTCTCCATATCTTTTTATGACATTTAGAAACACTATGCTGTGTCTACTTATTTCACGTTTTATGAATTTCCATTTTTGGTCAAATAGCTATTTTGAAAATTTAATTAATTTGAATAGGCCTGCATGAAACTCTTGAGGGTGACTACAATAAAAAAAAAATAGATTTAGTACTCTAGTTAATCCATACATTATGCTAGCTTAAAAAACACGATAAAGCCTTGTTTTTGACTAGCTGCTGAACGTCGTATCCCTAGAATAAGAATATTACTGTTATATTTAATTGTCATCTTCTTCTCTGCTACACATTTGGTTTCTCCTCACCATGACATCGTTGGCACATCACTACACAATACCTCATTATACTCTCTCGATCAAAGAATGCAGTGTATTAATGCTATTACTATTAACTCAGTAACTTAGGAACTCCCCTGTTCTCCTAAAAGTAAATGATCTAAGAGACAAGAGAACCAGTGTTTAACAAAGTAACCCCTAAACTAGCCTAAAGAAGAATGATATTTTGGTATTTTGGCGGCAAATTCTTCTCACAAAGAAGGCTTTGAGAACAAACCTAATTGGTACAGAAGAATTAACTTCCAGAAGTCAGTGTGAATCAGGGTATAATATCAAGACCTCTAATCCTAAAGTTACCTTCTCAATAAGTTGGGTGTATAAATACTGAAGCAACAGAGAAAGGGAGTGGTCACCTTGTTCACCCCAATTGGCAATATAACCAACCTTGAACTGGTATTATCTATCGTAACTGGCTTTAGATTTATAGACTGTAAAGTCATAACACTCAACTGTTCTGAGGTCATGAACTTCCAAATTGCACGTGCAGGGCGGGGGAAGAATGGCATGCCAAAGAATGCAGGGGTCAAAAGTCAGTTCAACGATTTAGCCATACCGTAATAAGCCATATTTATTTTCATCAACTTTAAGAATCATTATCTCAATAACGCATTGGTGAAAAATCTTCAGATTTCAAATATAGTATCAGCAACCCATTTTCTATTAATCACTTCCATTGAAAAACAGACAAGAATGTTATTCTTTCTATGATAACGTTTTTTCTAAGTGAGCCTTATTGCTTGTTTCTGAAAAATCTAACAAATTACACAAGAATAGCACTTTTCAAGGCCAATA
>JASKDV010011891.1:0-16835 GCA_032466395.1 Aegires albopunctatus | reverse complement strand
TCTATCACAGTATCATTCACACTAGAACAATACATTGACTTGATTGACTCACTGCAAAATACCCTGTCCCACAAAAAAAAAAAAAAAAGACTTTGACACAGATATAATGTCAGTTGTCAGGCGAGCCACGTCCTATTTTAGATGTTTTGTTTCAACGAATGATCGATGCCATCAGACTGTTTCCTTTTTTCCAAGATAATCTCATGCCCGATCATGTGATCAGCGTAACCCTAGCCGGCGAGACTACGGAGCATAACTTTAGACGCTTTCAAAGAAAAAAGAAGACAGTATTAACAGTCAGGGTGTTGAACTTAGGACCCATCTACATAGAGGCAAAAATATACTTTTGCTATTTGCTCTACATGTCTGTTTAGCAAGTGACAGAGTTTATGAATGCATTATCCTACATAAATGAGAAGTTTCAAACTTGCTTACATCTTTAATGCCTCCATTCTGAAAAGACTTACTTATGCACACACAAAAATTCACAACAAGCAAGACAAGGTAAGCGTAATCTTCATATGGTTGTGATCAGTGTCACTGCCAAAGCCATCGCTTCAATTTCATTTGCGAAATTTGTTTAACGAGATGCTAAATCAGATTTTGGTAGCTTCCTATGTTCGTTCAGGGAGATGCTGAGGCAGCTTTCAGCGGCTTGTTCAACGTTGTGCACATCCAGTTCATTTTGGAATGGCGCTGAGAAGAAATAAGAAATTGAGGTTGTGGTTATGGTGGAAAAATAGATGACAAACACACAACTATATGTATATCTGTACATACTATTAAATTCTTGAAGATGAATTCTTCAAAGATAATTTTCTGTGTTAGTGTTAGTTTTGTGTTACTGTGGGTATTTTGATCTTAAAATCTGGTATCCACAATATGATTCGAATAGATTTACCAATCACATGTTCATTTTATTAATACAAGCAGCCTAATATATGTGGATTGAATAAAGAAATGAAAATGAGTGATAATTTGCCACACTTCCGGGACTAATGCATTGTGGTCATTATGAATTGAGAATAGACCAGTGCCAGTCACACTAGTTGACGGGACTGGAAGGGTGCAATAAAACGTCACTTCTTTGGAATTGATCCATTAAAAAAAATTTCATCCAGTTGTTTGCATTTATTATCTTCTGGGTTTATCAACAGTTCTAAAAAGATGGAGGACACAGACATAAAGAAAGTTCATAGAGCTCGGCAAGCTGGCCCTAAAGCAGAAAAAAAGAAAAAGAAGAATAAGCATGAGCAAGACTTAACGGCAAGGCAGAGGAACCCCAAAGCTTTTGCAATTCAGTCTGTCAACAAGGCTGAAAAAGCATTCAGAAGGTAAGGGCCAAGACTTCCTGGTTCATTTTTAATATAAATGGTAATTTTTTATATTTTGATGCTTGATATTCAACAATGTGTTTTGCCCATTTTAATTTATTTCCATTCCAGAACTGCTGATATCAAGACAAAAAAACAACACATACCAAAAGTTGATAGATCTCCTCTAGAGCCGCCGCCTCTTGTCATTGCCATAATTGGACCCCCAAAAGTCGGCAAATCTACTTTACTGAAATGTCTTATCAAAAATTTCACCAAGCAAAGACTGACAAATATTCAAGGACCTGTCACTGTTGTTGCTGGTGAGGGTTGTTTTTCATTTTAATAAAGTCATTGAAATAAAGAAATGTCACAAATAGTTTAATTCTATTGGTACATTTTCTATTTTTATTGTAGGACACACACATTTTTTAACAAATTTGCAGATTATCAAATGAGGTGAATTTTGCAAGAAGTAGATAATTTTGGTTGTGATCAGAATTTACATATAGAAGTTTATGACAATGTTAAATTTATAAAAATCTATCTAACAAATGTATGTACATAATTGATGATTATATAAATAATTTTTATTTTATTTTTTAGAATGAGAGGGTGGAATTAACTGAAATTTTATAAGATAACATCTAACAAAAGCAACAATTTTAAATTACTTTGATTAAACAATTTTACAAACAGTACAAAGAATAAAACACTTGATTTTCATTTTATCAAGTGCGTATCTCTCTCCAACAGGAAAAAATCGTAGGCTTACATTTATAGAGTGCAATAATGATATCAACTGTATGATTGACGTAGGCAAGATTGCTGACTTGGTAAGTCTCTGTTGGATATTACATTTTAAGTATTTTATAGATGATAAGAGAGCATCGGATACATTTTCCACATAATTGGACATCTGGTTGTCAATTTGAACACAGCACAGTGATTACTTTATCACTTCCTCCCTGTATTTTCTTTTTATCCCTTTCATCACTTCCTTTCTTTCTCTTTCCTTTTTTTTTTCACATTTATTTTATCATGAGTGAGGTGTTATGCATAGTTTCATGTCTCTAAGCATCAGATCAGCCAAATATACCAGACTGGCATGAGATGGATTATCTCGTTTATCTTCTCTAAGTCAGATTGCCAAACATGGCTCATGACATAGTCACCACGCCTTCCAGTCAGCTCTTAGTCTGGTCAATTTGGGTTTTCTACTCAATAAACATCTTCTTTTTTTTTTTACATAATATGATACTTAGATATATATTTTTTCTTTAGACTTTTACATAATATGATACTTAGATATATATTTTTTCTTTAGACTTCTTTCTAATATCATCTATCATGATATAAAAAAGGAAATAAAGCAATATGGTGTCCCGATAATTGGGGGTTTGAGTGTGATTATTATACAACAGCACTTATTAGGGTCCATTATTGTTGATAGTTAGTACTCTAGTACTCTCTTAGGACATGAAAAATTTGAAGGCTGCCCTGTAATTGGCTCATTATACTCACATTTTATCCAATCTCTTATTGTTTCACATTGAACATTTAGAGAGAGAACATGACATTTTCATCCTTTCCTCTTTTCCTCTTGTTAGGCACTACTGATGGTGGATGCCAAACAAGGATTTGAAATGGAAATCTTTGAATTCTTCAACATTTGTCAAGCCACTGGATTTCCAAGATGTATGGGAGTCCTCAATCACCTTGATTCATACAAGGATGGGAAAGCTGTTCGTAAGAGAAAGAAGCAGCTTAAAAATAGATTTGAGGTTGAATTGTACAAGGTCAGTCAGTTAATGCCGTTTTGAAGTGATTTTTGAATAATTACTGCATGCTCTCTCTCTCTCTCTCTCTCTCTCTCTCTCTCTCTACTACTGACGAGGTCAAAGAAGTTATGGAATTACAAATTTTCCCTTTTAAGTAACAGGATTGTTTAATATGCTAAGATTTTATTTTACTTTGTTTACTTGTATGAGATTCTTTTATCAAGATCAAGTTATATAAGAATTATTGCTTATGATTAATACATTCAAAGCACTTAACATGAGCGAATGTGCTGAAAGGAAATCTTTTCATTAGCGGCATACATGTATCGCATGACTTGTGCCACATACGCAGTCATGATTATGATAATTGATATTGGGATTTTATACTTTATCTGTAAGCTTCATTTACAATCTGATATTAGCAATTGTACATCCATTTGTTTTAAAAATACCAGACGATACACAATAGTTTAAACAACATTTATATGCATATTATCACATAAAAATTTTTGTTTTAACTAGACAACTTGACCTTTTCCTTAATTGAATAATATTTCAATTCATATTTTCATCTGTATTCATTATCATTGGGGGGGGGGGGATGTTTTTGTTTTTTGTTTTGTTGAAACTCATGAGTAAGCATTAAAATTAAAAGGTGGACAATGAAATTTAGAAAAACGGGGTTGCCTCAGGACCCGGATTTGAGCACTCTACTGAGAGTATGACAGGATAATTAAATATTATTCACTAAGCAAAGAAAAGAAATACAAATTTTTAAATGCTACCGATAAAAAAAAATATACTCCATATCTGCCAACCAGTAGGATAAAATCATATTGAGTACGATTTGAGAACCCAAAAAAAGAAGATTGATAATCTTACTAATTTCATCTTAGGTGACAAATTCTGCTTCCATCACTTTATTTCCACTAACTAGGCTTGAAACAGCTAGATAATGAAAGTAATGCAACTTCAATATTACAAATGCTGATGTTTTATTCATTGCTGCAGGGTCTTTTTCTTCTTGGGAAAATGGGCGTTATCGTAAGGCCATGCCGAAAGTACGATTTTGGTTTCTGAAAAATTGGCAGCTATGATACTCTATTGTCATTATTATGTTCTTATTTCCAAAGGGTGCTCGACTTTTTTATTTATCCATGCTCGTCAATGGAGAGTATTTACCAAATGAGATACACAATTTGTGCCGTTTCATCTCTGTTATGAAAATGGTGCCCCTCATTTGGAGAACAACACATCCTTACGTCTTTGCTGACAGGTGATTTTATATGTTTATCTCTTTCTATATTTTGTCAGCCTGCTTTTAGTCTATCCTTTGTCACAATTAATTTTCGGTGATCTCATACACATTTCAACATTAATTTCAATTTTACTCTTGCTGGAAGTTTCATTTTCAATCTGAATTTAGATTTAACACAACTTTAAAATATAGCAGACTGCCAATCTCTATGAATTTTTTCCATTTCAAATAGATAAATTTTTTTATTTTGTCAAGAGCCATGTTTTATTCATAGATATTGTAGAATTCATTTTACAATTTTGGCTTGTGTTTTATTTTTTGTTGGTTGATTTGTTGTTGTTTTTTTTGTTGCTTTTTTTTAAATTATAAAGTCTTGCTGTGTATATCTATCTATGAACACTATTAAAAGAGACTTCCATGTCATCAATCCACAGGATTCTATAAATACAGAAAAATAACTTTTGGCACTTTATTAAAGTATCATTTGGGTGATTTATTTTCTTGTCGTGAAAGATGTCCCTGAATTCTATGATAATTTCCTTCCCTTCCATTTTTTGCCCCAAGAATGGAGGATATCACCAACCCCGAATTGATTCGACAAAATCCCAAGTGTGATCGCACCGTTAGCATGTATGGATACGTAAGGGGCACGCACATGAAATCAAAATCTGTGGTGCACATTGCAGGTAAAAATATTTAACATTAGCAATCAGATATTGTTAAATGATGCTTTTTATTTTAAATTTTTCAATCGTATAAGTTCAGTTGCTAAGTCAGTTGATATTTGAATTTTAATCCCCTCTTTAACTTTCATTCATATAGGAAATATTTGATTGTGATTCCAGGTTGTGGTGATTACGTAATAAAGAATATGTCATTTCTGCCTGATCCTTGTCCTACACCTACCATGGAAAAGAGAAGATCTTTAAGTGTCAAGGAGAAGATGATATATGCCCCCATGTCTGGTGTCGGTGGCATTGTCTATGACAAAGATGCTGTCTACATTGATCTTGGTGCTCAAAGTAAAGAGGAAGAGGTTAGTCTTTTAAAGATTCAATTGATTTTGTTTTATTCTGTTACATATATGTATTTGCTTTGCTATTGACAGGTGGTTCAAAGTTCAACGCATATTCACTCATAAAATTTAGAAATGGATATAGATTCTAAACAAGATGGATTAAAAATTTTGAAAATTAAATTAAATGTGTAGCAGCATGGGAAAACCATTCTCAAGTCACTCAACTAACTTTCAAATAGGGGCATGCAAAGTTAATTTTTGTTTTTATCTTTTTAGGTTCTACAACTTCTTATGTATATTGTGTTCAAATGTTTTTTTCCTGAAATTCAATTTAAATCTAAATTCCTTGTGTTGTTGATTAACAATTATGGCCCACCAACATTGTAACTGAAAAACAAGCTTTAGGTGTAGTTTTCCCAGTTTTGCATTTCTTAAAAAAGTCATATCTCTGCAACCATTTAATATAGCAACATGAAATGAAAAGCAAAATATGCAGAGTGAATTGATCTATTTAATGCATTCATGAACAAAATATAAACATCTTGGATTTGACCGATGTGAAAGCATTTCCTGTGCCACCACACAAACAAACAAAGAAGGGTTTTTTAGAGATTTGTAATTTCATCTTTGGCATGGAAATAATTTTATCAAAATTCTTAATGTGACTATTACAACTGAGTCTTAAAAAACACAGCATGGTGGCATTTTGGCATTAGGATACTTCATTGGACCACATAATTAATACTCTATCTCCAAAGTACCTGGGAGCGGATAGCTCAGTGGTTAATGCACTTGACTACCCCGCCAAAGGTCCCTGGTTCAAACCCGTGCAGGCTTAAATTTGAAATCCAAATGTATTTCGGGTTTCCTTCTGCCCCCCTATCCTTAAGTTGCAAGGATAAAGAGTGCCAAGTCCTATCGGAGATGGACTATAATATCGGAGGTCCCATGTGTATAATATACGCATGTAAAAGAACCCTTGGCTGTAGTGTTTACAAGGCAGTCTAGGATAACCCTGATATCACCAAAGTAGTGGACATGGATAAAATTCAATATACAACAACCAAAGTACCTTGTAGCCATAAAAAGGAACATAGGTCATCCAGGTGAATAAAGAAGGATCAATGCTAAAATAAGTCACAGTGGTTTTCCTCTTGCAACGAGTCAGGTTAAAGTTTTTTTTATTGGTGGCAAGCTATAATGCATTTCATTATTTTCCCAATGATTTAATAGAGGCAACGAATGGACATGAAAATAGTATGTAAGTTAACCTTGTAATCACTTTTTATCTTACATGGGACAATAGAACTTATTCCCGTTATCTTGACTCCTCCCTTTTTCTTGCTTTCGTCCCTTTCCTTCATCCTTAAAAGACTCGAGAGGAAATATACAAAAGAATGCCTTCTTGTCACTTGATGAATGCAACTTTAAGTCATGAATTCTGACACCTCAAAAACAATTGAATACAAACAGTCAGGTGTTTTTGCTTAGACACTACAAAGCTTACTACGTTTATATCACTTGCTCATAATATTACATTATTAGATGGTTTTAGCAAAAGTGGGCCTCTTGAAATTTCATTGATGAGATGTTCAAACTGAACATTAGAATGAAAGGATGTTGTACAGTGGGTTTTAATTTAAAAACGCTTTGAAAATGGTGTATTTGATCTAAATGCATGCAGGATGCTCTAGAAGTACATTATAAATTAGGTGTTTTGTGAAAAGAAGTTTTAAAAAACACCTTAGTGCTTGGAACCTAAGCAAAGGCACTTTGTATCTCAGCTACATTATACTAAAGTTAAATTTAATGTTTCTTTAGATTAATATTGTGATATGTGGCCCGTTGAATGCAAATATTTCATAACTGCCTTCCATAACGGGCATAGTGCACCTCATGCAATTATTCTAAAGGTTTTTCATCTTAAATTCATTTTCTGAATGATATAATCTTAGCAATGCTTACTAGAAAAAGGGTCAGTCTTTGAATACAGGGTAAATAACCTTGAAATAAATAATGTGTTGTGAAATCCAAAAGTAAAATTGTATGAATATCATGTCATTTTGCTAACTGCACTTTTATTTTGTATTTTATCTTTCAGGAGAAACCATCCGGTCTTGTAGCTGCCCTGATGGAAACCTTGAAACCTGTTGATGAGAAAATGAAAGACAGTCAAATCTCCATTTTTAAAGGGGGGCCATCCATATCTGGATCCCAGTTTGTTCGAGAAAGGTGATTCCCTTTCTTACGGAATATTTTTTCCAAGATCTCCTTATGGATATCAGCAAATGCAATCATTCAAGTTTCAAAATACGTCTCTTTCCCATAGTTTGTCTTCTTCTTGAAAATAATAAATTTGATAATTTTTAAGTTACCAATTATCAATGAAGAGTGAGCACTTAGGATTTTCTTATTTTTACCCCCTATTTAGTTTTGTTAATCTTGTGTGTAGTTTTGTGTTTTTTACAAATGTATTTTTTCTCTCTCTCTCTTTTATTTGGCCAACTGTCGTAAAAAAAAACAACCCCCTCCAGTCAGCTAAGGCTTCTAAACCACTGCATAATTAAAGACATTTTCTATGATCATTCGTGTATGTCTCGAGCATGTTTAGGACCACAATTTATTATTAGAGATCAAATGGATTTTGTGCACCTATTACAACATTTTTGTTTACGACTTTATTGATGACATGCTGTGTATAAATGTATAATTATTCTTTGCGCCTCTAACATCGTGACATTGTGGCCGAGTGGATAAGGCGATGGGCTTTCAATTGAACGTTGTGGGTTTGCCTACCATTTCGGTTGATTTTATATAATAATAAAAAATATTATAATCTTTCTTTTTTAAATTTTGGCGTTTTGAATCATATGTTCATATTTTTTGGAAAATATTTTAATAGTTCGTTTATAAGTTCTAAGTTTGAACAGTCATCTTTCTCTATCAGATCGAAGTATTTAAGTTGGAAAAATCATTTTAACATTTTCCTCGCCTTTTCATCATTCACTATAAAGTGAATTTAATTTTGTGTTTTATAAGAGTGGGTTGGAAAATTGGTTTTCAAATAGGGCATAAGAAATTAATATCATGGTTTTATTTTTATGATATATATGTGTATCTATATTAGTAACAGTAACAGGGTTGCCACAGAGTCCTCTTTAGGCCTTCTTTTAGGCCTCTTAGCCTTCACTTGGTCCTTTGCTGACCTCCGAATTCGTTAATAATTTCTTTTCTTTAGTCCTTCCAAAATACAGATGTTTTTATTCTTTGGGCTTATGTTACTTATCTACTACCATCCCATATGATTAAAGTCTGGAAATAAAGGAACTTATTCCTTGGTTGTCTTTGAGCCATCTCATATGATTAAAGTCTGTAAATAAAGTACATAACATCCCTCATTTTGATCTGTTTTGAATAGTGAGCCCTCATTTTGGCCTCTTTCTTTAATAAAATGTTATCTTTATTTTTTATTTCATTCATTTTTTATGCTTAGGCATGAGAATGAAAATGATTCTGAAGACGATGAAGGAGATGAGGATTCAGGGATGGAAACTGAAAGTAGTGATGATGACAGTGAAATGGATGATGTTGATGAAAAGGATGATGAGGTAATTTGTAGATTTGATGTTTGTTTCACTGCCTGAAAGTTCCCAACTTAGACACAAAAGTAATGGCATTTTTCTTTAATTTGTTTTTGATGTTTTCTCAAAGCTTTCTAACTTAATGCTTCATATATTTTTTTAAAATCTTTTGGTTTAAAGATGTCTGGACCGCTGAATAAGAAGAGAAAGGTTGCACAGGATAATGAGGATATGGATGTTGATGATGATGATGATGATGAAAACACAGATAAAGATTGTGAAAAGGATTCTAGTGACGATGATAATGAGAGTGGTAAGAAGATATTGGTTTATTTTTTTATCCCTTTGTTTAACGTTTTCCCTTTTCCATACTTTTTTTGTAAGTAAACTCTGAATGATATGTTTGGAAAACAAATTCTTGAAGGCTGAATGTGTAAGCAATTAAGTTCCATGTTTTCTCTAATTTTAAATCTCCATTAAGCACTTGATCTTGTTTCTTTAGATGCAAAGGGGAAGATGTTCTTTATATTATACATGCTCTTACTAATGTTTAAGTAAATGTGAAATGCATTTTTTCACAATCTATATATTATATGAAAGTAAATATTAATGTTTAATGACAGCGCTGGAAGCAGGTAAGGAGACCAATTTCTATTCTTTAGTATTATATTTTGTAATTCAATTAATTGTATTCTTTCTCTTTGTCTTTCTGTAATTATTCTTTCTTTAGTTCATCTCATTTTTGTTTTCATCTTCGTTGTTGTTATTGATTAAAGGTTATACCCATAACGTTGTTAATCTGTCCCTTGTCTTTGTTGGGCTATTTTATCATTGTCCATTGACACTTTATTATTATTATTCATATTAAAAAGATTTTAAGATCAGGAAATGTATGTTACCTTTTAGCTTTGAACAATTTTCAGAATATGACATCGAGTATATTCATTTTTCATTAAGAGGCTTAACATGATGAAGATAATGTAGGTTCTTGTTGATTTTATTTTTTAGAATGAGAGGATAGAATTTACTGAAATTTTATAAGAGAACATCTAACAAAAGCAACAATTTTAAATTACTTTGATTCAACAGTTTTTACAAACACTTAATTTTCATTTTATCAGTGCATATCTCTCTACAACATTGTAGGCTTACATTTATAGAGTGCAATAATGATATCAACTGTATGATTGACGTGGGCAAGATTGCTGACTTATATATTGTTATATATACTTATTATATTGATTTTTCTTTTGTTATCCACAGCTCATATGAGGTGGAAGAAGAAAATGTTTGAGAGGGCCCATGTCACTCAGTCTATAAGGAAGAATTATTTCAAGATGGTGTATGGAGAAGGTAGATTATTTTATACGTGTAAGATACAAATATTCATGTGTTATTTAGACAGTCTTTTTCCCCCCATTTTTATTTAAGTTTCCTCCTTTTCAAGCCCACGGTAGGTTCCTGTCTAATATTAAACAAATACAAGCCTTAAACCAAAATTGATCAAAAAAATTGTTTAGAGCTTATTAAGTATGATTGAGCCTGCCATGCCATTGGTTTTAAATGATATTGGTCACTCATTTCTTTATTCTTAGTTGTTTTTTTTATTATTTATCTCCTTTATTTTATATATTATATATTTTTTCTTTTTTTTTTTGGTGAAAACTTTTAAAAAAACCATGATTTTCTCATGTGCTTGAAACAGTAGAAATTACTTTGATAGGCATTAGGTAGAATCCCCAGGGTTTTACCTAATGTCTTTCATGTCTTTATAATTTCTTATTTCCTTAATCAGTAAGCCCTCATTCCATGCATATTATTTTGCTATATATAGGAAACTAAAACTAGCAAATATGTTCTTTGGTCCATTCGTGTTTGGGTAATAACAATTCTCGTCTTTCATTGGACACCAAGACTAGATCACTAATACTAGAACTAGATTGAGGGTTCTCTCGATTGGCGGACATAAGGACATAGGTTGAAACTTAAATTTTAATCTCTCCTTAACTTTCATTCATATAGGAAATATGTATCAAGATGTTTTTCTAAGTTTTATTTATTTACTACTTATAGCGATGCATGAGATACATAAGATTTTTAAGAAATGTCCTAAATGTCATACTCATATCTTTGTCACACTGTCTTTTATACTTTATTTTATATATCTGATGTGCCTTTTAATGGACAATAAAGTATATGTTGAATTGAATATTATAATAACATTGAAGACATTAAGTGCACAAAATAGCCTCGGGAGACTTAGACATGATAATTAAGAAGGAAAGAAGCAAAACAAATCTTGTGATAAACAGCATGTGTATGATGACCAATCCCTTTTTTTGGTATGATGATGGCTGCAGCTTGAGTAATATATTTTTCTTTGGAAAGTTTTCTAATCAAGTCTTTAGCCATTTGCATTATTTACATAATTCAGATTTATTTCCCAAGCTAAAATTTCAAGAGTGAATATTTATAACATTAATCCTTTTTCACTTTACTGAATGAAAGGTGTACTTCTCAGGGCCAGTAAGTTGGCAATCTTTTTAGCATCATTATCCTCATTTGAACCGAACCTCGTGATTTATTTGAAAATAATTCGTTTTTTTACATACTCTTGTGATAATGTTGATATAATAATTTTATTACCTATACAGTCCTCCAGTATATTGCAGTCAAACCCGCTTATTCTGAAACTCAAAAATATTTCTAAAAATTTCAGTATAACCGATAATGACGCAACATCGCTGTATAGAGGTATTTTAGTAAGCTAAAATGGCATTCCAGTTGATATTAACGTCAATGGAAAAAAAACACTACATCAGCCAATTTTTTAAGTGGACTTGGGACTGCCATTCACGGTGTTACAGTGGGATTTTTTATTATTTTATTATTATTTTTTTGTATTGTATTGTTTCCTCTGTGACTGGTGTCTGTTTTGACTTTTGGCAGAGGATTTTTGCAATTTCTGTTCTTAACCAGCAAAAAATATTTCAGTATAAGTGGGCTTAGTTCAGATTAACCGGTTTATTTAAAGTTTCAGTTTAACCTGGAATTTAGTATGACCGGGTTCGTTTTTACATGTAAGAGGTTCACTATTAGCTTGTTAGATAAGATTTTATGATAGCCCTAAGTTGAGCATCCTTTCATATCCCACCCTAGGACTTACACAATTTTGTAGTAACTTGTTAGGTAAATTGACTTTTTCTAGCATGCATCATTATAGCATAAATCCATATCAACCTCTTTGTCACTGAAAACCAGAAAATGCTGGGGACAGTGGGGATGAAAAGAATGAGGAGAATGATGAGGAATTGGCAGGCCTATTCAAAGTTTTAAAGAAAAGAGGCATTGGCAACACTCAGGCAGATAAACATGATGTTAACAAGAAAGACTGCAGTCGGACAAACGATGGAGCAAGCCTAGAATTGGATGAGGTAAAAATATTTTGGTTGTTGATTTTTGGGGTTTGTTTTTAGTTTTTTGTTTTGTTTTTCTTTTCTTATTTATGCCAAATTAACACCATTCGAGCATAAGAAAACTCATGCAGCATTTCTTCACCAACACCAGTCAACAGGGTGACACAAGAGGATCAGATATTGCTTTATGTAAATCGTCACTGTTGCAAGCATTGTCCAACATTTTAACATTGGACTTAAGTTAAATGCTTGCGACAGCGACAAAATGTTTTTCAATAACTACAGGTCATTGGTGATATGACACTTTTGACCACTTACGCTCCTTTTCAAGGTGTGAGAGATGTAAGTGGGTATGCCTACTGGTTAAAGGCTGATTGTCAAACCTGTGACAAACTGGCATCTTGTACAGGTATAATTAACCAAAGCATTTTTTGCTTCACGCCTATAAATGAGATAGGTTCCAGATCTGTGGGTCACATCGGCTCGGAAAAAAAATTACTGTTTAAAATGTTCTTTTTCTTTTTACAAATCCTTCTAGTTTCAATAGTGACAGAAACTTCATTCATCTTCACATTTCTATTCTTATCCTAGAGGATTCAGCTAGTCTCATTTGAGCTTGTTTATCATATCAATCTTCTTTACAGTTGTATTGCCACTTTTTTATCATTTTTATTTTATTTTGATTAAAATATATTTTTAATTGTTATCTTTCAGTCAGTTTATGTGTTTCTCTTCCCTCTCTTTCTCTCTCTCTCCCTTTCCTTCCCTCTCACCTTACCTCCCTATATAACCTTCATTATCCTGTACATATTCACGTGTATATTGTGGTTTGTTATTAATTATACATAAGACAAACCAGATTATTGATCTTTTGGCCATTGCGTATAGGGGAAATAAAATAATTTTTTCTCTTCCTCTCAGCTGAGTGAGGAGATTGTTGACAGTTTTGTTACAGGCACCTGGGATGCTTCTGAAGATGCCAAAGCGCAATTGGATGAAGATGGTGAGCATCGACTGATTCTATTGCTTTACTTTTTCTCCTTCTCTTCCTCCTCTTCTTCCTCCTTCTGCTGCTGCTACTATTACTATTACTACTACTCGCTACAATTACCAATATCAATACTTCTTTTTTTCTTTTTCTTTTTCTTTTTTTTTTTTTTGTTCTTCTATTCCGTCTTCTTTACCTTCTCCATCAAATTGAGTAACAGTCATCTTGCCTCATGATATTTGCTTTTTATGATATTGATGGAATCACGTACTGATGTAACTCACATGAAACTACTTATGCAGGAGATGCTTTGAAGTTTTTTGGGGTTTTGTAATTCTTCTCATTTAAATTGTTTTGATATCTGTAAATCATTATCATGAAAATCGTTTTCATTAAAAGACTGTCAAGAATTACGGCAGGTTACACAATGTAATGAAAATAATATGCGGACAAGAACATCACTTGATAAGCAAACACATAGGTTACATCAATTTGTCATTCCAGCAACGAATATGATGAAGTATAATGATCTAAGTGGGATATATTTATAGCCTATGTAAAGTAGTAAGTTTGGTGTTTGGCAATAGGAATACAATAATTGTTAGCCTTATTTAATGATTGTAACTACAGGAAAGATTTACACGCAAAAGCCTTTTTTCTGGGGGATTAACAAGGATAACGGTTGAAGAGCAGTAAAAGACTTTCTTTGTTATCTGATTGACTGCATTTTTGTAATAATTGTTACAGATGAATTATTTGGAGACTTTGAGGATCTGGAAACAGGCAAGTCTTTCAAGGCAGATGATGAGAGTGGAGAAAAATCTGAAGACGAGGACGGAGAAAATCCAGAGACAGGGAAATCAGAAGAAGATGGCGATGATGAAAATGAAGGTATTTTTATTTTGGGTTGGGGTCATCCACAAATTTATAGAGTGTTATCACTACTTTTTAGTAGAGACAGGCGCTGTTTCGGTCTTCTAAGTGGTAGTTAATTTAAACAGTCCTGGTCAAGTCCTTATTGTGCAGTTTGGTCCATTACACCTGTCCAACCAAGTTCAGGGTGGTCTTGTTCGTTTGGCAATGTCAGGCAGTTTGGCGAGTGTGGGGACAATATGTTTGCGTATGTTTGTGTTTGAAAGGGAGATATAGATAGATGGATGGAGAGAGAGAGAGAGTATAACTTAAAGAAATAAAAATGAGGGAAATGGATGAAGGGGCAGAGGAATAAACCAATTTGATGACATATCTCCTTCTCTGTGTCTTGTCCCTGACCACAAGTGTCACCATATGGAATATCTTTTCTGCTCTGCAGTCTGGTTACACAATCTCATCAATATTACATACATTGAAAAAGATGTGAGATATTTCCACAAAATCCTATCTTAAAAAAAAATAAAGCGAAAGGGAGATTATTGAGCTTCTTTGGCTCAATTGAATTTTTACTCTCTCACACCCTTTAGTCAGGTCTGAAAAATTGAAAAAATCGTTTCTGCTCAGGAAAACTATAGATCTAGCTTACCGGGTGCAGTAAATCAATAATATTAATACAATTAATTCATGTAGCATCATTCTTCCCGATCCCGCGATATCGTTCAACTAGTTGTATTAAATTGTATTAAGTACCATAAATATGCAAGTTCTGTTTCATATTGCAAATGTGATGATTATATTAAATGCATTATTTTCAGTGCTACCGACATTTTTACCCTTAACTCTTTCTATACCACCATAAATATGTGCTATGACTGCAAGTAAGAGGATGAATTGGTCAAACCTTGCTTACAATATCGAAAGCAGTTAAGGATTAGCAAGGACTTTCATTACTGGGTGATTCTAGTTTTTACAAATCAAAATAAACAGGAAAAAAGGTCGAATGGAACTTTCCTCAAACATGGATAGATTAGCGAATAGTGAAAGTGGTGATAGAATGGCCACTGATACATCGGTGAATGGCATAGAAAGAGTTAATCCTAATCCATAGTTGCCAACCAGGAGGATAAAATCATGCTAAGTATGATTTGACCATTCAAAAAAACACGGTAAACAATCTCATTAATGTCATCTTGGATGAAAATGTTTGCCTCAGTCATTTCCTTTCCATTAACTAGGTATGATAAAGGTAAGGCAACATCAATATTACCAATGCTGATGTTTCTATTCATTGCTGCTGGGTTTTTTTCTTCTTTGGGTAACGGATGTTAGAGTAAGGCTGCACAGAAAGTACGATTTTGGGATCTGAAAAGTTGGCAGCTATGCTAATCTCTAAAGGTGTTCAGAAGTACTATGTCGTTATAGTTTTTGTTATGTATTTTTTTTTTATATTCTCCCTTAAAGGGCATCCTTTTTCCTGATTTTTAAAATTAAAACGGTATCAATGCATTGGCTTCAGGGCTTCTTATTTTTTGTCTTTCTTATTTTCCTCAAAGGAAACAAAGTTAAGGTCAAAGCAGACATGTCATCAAGGGAGCGTCGTCTTGAGAAGAAACGAAAAATCAAGGAAAGGTTTGATGAAGAGTATGACATGAAAGGAGATAATGCTTATTATGATGCCTGGAAAGCAGAGGCAGATGAGCAGGCTAAGGTGAAATTTAATTTTGATTTTAATGATGATTGTGTATGTATGTGTATATTATATATGGCCTTGAAAAGTTTGTAGATCAGAGCTGGATTTTACCCTGAAGTTTTTTTTGTAGAATATTGTACCTCTTTCAATATGTTGGTTAATTTTTCATATATGATTATCTTGAAGCATAAAAGGCAAAGAAGACATACATGTATCTGTTTTGCCATGGTAATCGGCCGAAGGACTTATGCCCAGAGGGCTGCTGGATTGGATCAGTAGATAAGAATAATAAGACAAATGTTCTTTATTATTTTTCTACATCTTACCCTTTTTCTTCCTTTATTATTTTTTTTTTTTTTTTTTTTGTAGCTGAATCGGTCGGAATTTGAAGAACTGACAGAGGAGCAGCGTGTCCAATATGAGGGTTTCCGTCCTGGTCTGTATGTAAGACTGGAATTTGAACAGATGCCCTGTGAGCTGATAGAAAACTTTGACCCAACCAAGCCTATTATTGTTGGCGGCATGACCAACATGGAGGAGAAGCTAGGATTTGTCAATGTGAGTGTAGTAAAGCTTCAGCATGCAAACATTTGGGGGGGGGGGGGGGTTATTTAGATATAGCATTTTTTTTGCAAAACTTGATGAGCTATTTAATGGCTTTTGGCACAACTTAATCGCTATAATGCTTTTCATTTATTTTAGATTTTAATATTGTACATTACCTTGAGCTTACAATAAGGTTGCTTAAGAAATGAACATGTTTTTGTGAAGATTCTTATCATTATTAATGTTATTTATATTATTAATATGGCAGTACAGTCAAACCTGTCCATAGCGGTAACTCAAGATCACAGAGAAAAGTGACCGTTATAGACAGGTGGCCGTTATGGAGAGAGGCTAAGATGTAGAAGCAAAAC
>JASKDV010011780.1:0-16836 GCA_032466395.1 Aegires albopunctatus | reverse complement strand
TCTCTCTCTCTCTCTCTCTCTCTCTCTCTCTCTCTCTCTCTCTCTCTCTCTCTCTTTCTCTCTCTCTCTTTTTCTCTTTTTTTATGGACACTGTTTTCTTAACATGACTTTTCTTTCAGTCTTTCTATTCTACTTTGTTTTTTATTTCAGGCATATGCCGTTCGTCTCTACAAGGCTAGTGCTGGTGTCATGATCACAGCCAGCCACAACCCCAAGGAGGACAATGGCTACAAGGTTATTTGCAAAATGAATTAGTATATATAATGTGACCTGTTTGTTCGTGTGGGAACGTACAGAAATTTTATAGGTTTTGATAAATATGTATATATATATATATGTATCTCACAAGAAAGCTTGGAATCTAGTTTAATATGATATCAAATTTATGGTTATATGACTTCTCATTACAAAGATATGATGAGTAGAATAGGGATAGGTCAGAAAAACAAGTTTTAAGAAAATGGCGATTAAAGATGAAGAATCGTTTTGAGGATGGATTGATAAACAAACACTGGGCCACAGTTGATTCTAATTATTGATTTGCATTGAATTGTGCATACACTTTCAGGGCTCCCAATTTCAAACCAATTTAAGGGGTTGTTTCACCCTTTTGTTTTCTACCTTAAGAAGCATTCAAACCCTTATTTTCAAAATCTAAAGGGTCACTGGTTTTTATTCATAAACTAATCCTTAAGTCTCTTGTGGACTTGGCCTCACCGGGGTTTCGGTTGGGCGCTGCCCGGTATGTTTTTTTCTGGCGAGACCGGAAAGTTGGCAGCTCTGCACAAGCCAGACGCATACCACACTCGTTTTAAAGGGTTTGCAAACCTCCGATACAAAATTTTAGAGAGTGAATCTCACGTATCATTTTGAAGGGAAGGGGGTAAGCTAAGGTTCTAATACGCCAAATACGCACAGATGGGAGCCCTGCACTTTGTGTCTGATAATTTCCATTTCTTGAAATAAAATCAATAATATATCTTTCACTTAAGCTTAGATATATCAAATTTCATTAGGCAAAAGAAAGCATCTCGATTCATGTTCACTCAAGGCAATTTTCCTTGAGTTAGCTTTCTTATGGCTCCTTCCCCTGCCACAATACCACCATGGAGCATTAAAGCTTTACTTACATGAAATCAAAAGTCTTTTCAAGACTGTCCATCCATTTATCATTCAGTAGAATTACTATAACACAGTGAGGCAACACCCCTTTTGAAAAGTCAAGCCATGGCAGTTTAAATTCTTCAATCTGATTTCATGTCCATTCATTCAGTCAATCTTGTGAGTGTTACCACTACGTCAATTTAGTAGTCTGGCAAGTGAATCAGAATTGATATTTTAACTATAAATTGGGTAACAATGCAACTGTGGTTTCCGGTCGATATGGATGGAGTAATGGCTGAACTAATCCCGGAACCAAATAAAGGGCATTTATCGCTAATCCTACCCCAATCTTAAACCTAGTTAATGCTGGGGGAGTCAGTACCCTTAGTCCTCCCAGGTTTCATCTTTCATTTAGATTTAGAATCTAGATCCGCGAAGTGTAAAGAGAAAGGGAAGGAAAATCGTTGTCTACCTAGCCAACGTGTCTACGGAGACCAGAATCGTGGTCTTGGAAGACACTTCCTATAGTTTTTGTGAGAGATAAATATTTTTATTTCTTAGAAACAACCTTAATCCAAAATTTGGAGGTATCATGACTTTTAAACACTTTAGCTTAAAATGTCCAGCGTATCAAATGCTTTGCTTTAAAGAAACAGGTTACATATAATATTGAGATAAATCTTTATTGCTAACAATTACATCATATTAGTCACTTAAGTATTATGCAGATGCTGAGGGGAATATTTATATAGCTTTGGTTTTACCTCTGATTTTTTACGTAAATCCCCTTTAATGAAACATTGTTTACCTTTCATATCACCTTTATAAGACTATTCATACTCAAAGTGAATGTGGAGTCATTTTTTTTTTTTTACTATTGTTTCTCTCTGGACAGGTCTATTGGGACAATGGAGCACAGGTAAGGAATTCATTTAAATCAATTATTTAATCAATATCATAAAAGATATCGTTATAAAAATGATATCTTTCATGATATAATTTGTTAAATGGTTATAAATTTCCATATGTGTTTTTGCATTGAAGTCTTGAAAAAGAATTGAATTTTGAGCAGGCTATTCAAGACTTGAGAAAGTCTTAAAAATAGCCCTTTTTTAAAGAATATAGTGCCAATTGAAAAAGTCTTTAATTTGCCCAAATTCATCTTCTGTTGCTTGGGATAAATAGAAATAGAAGGGAGAGGGGGCTGGGATGAAATGGCACAATTTTTTTCTCAAGGTGATAGTTTTGCTCATGTTATTCCCTGCAGATATATCTGCCAACCTTCACCCTTTGAGCATAAGTCTCACTTTTTGACACTACAATGCATTAGAGTATATAAGTGCAGCTAGATCTCTTAATTTCATACTATAGAGTACCTGTTGGCTTACATTGTAGATTTGTTATAGATGAATAAGAAAAATAGGCCTACATTGCTTTAACAGAATTTATATTAATTGCCGCAAATATAAATTTCTCCCAGATCGGCATATTAAGTCTGGAATATTGCCTAGCACATTCAACAATGAACTGATTATAAAAAGGATAAAGAGATGTGGGGGGTGGGTGGGAGATTCCTTTGTTTGGTTTACATTATTAACTTACATTAAACGATGATTACCCTGCTTTATAGGCCTCACAAACGTGGTGATAAAATAACATTAATTACAGTCATTTCAAGTTCACCTTGACATAAGTGACCCATTCGTAAGATATTTATGTGATATGATTTTAACATTGTTGACGAGCACCTATGTAGATGGGGTATGGAGTGAGAGGTGGACAGTGTTATCCTCAAAACTTTCTTTGCCATTGGTGAATCTCATGAAAAAAAATTGTTGCTTATGATGTACATATATCAGCAATTATGGTACTGGTACTGGAAGCATAATAGATCAACAACATATTACATAGCGTACGTGTCAGGCTGTGAAAATAGTAAATGCTTGTTTCTGGCATTGGAAATCTAACATCAAGCATACTATTTAAAATGTAGTCTTTTGCAATAATTTAATAGCAGACTTCAACAATGTGCAAATTCTCAAAGCTGCCTAGACCCTTAATTTTAGCCAATGCCAATGCTGTGGCCAATGGGTAAAAATAAAATACTGGTAGCACTACAGAATTAATGACTAGACTATTTTGGACTTAAAGCATGCATCTGGCTTCCTGATCATTTTTTCTCTTTTTATTTCTAGCATGGGAGATAACTTAAATTACAGGCAGTTGGTTGCTATTCAATCTCATTTGGAATCAACAGAATACATTGTAGTTTTGCTTGCATTTAGTTTTACTCAATTACAGCTTTTTTTTATCATTATTGGTTCAGTTCCCAGTTTATAAGAATTTACAATTAAGTCCAATGTTATATTTTTATATTATGTTGCAGTAGTCAATTTTAGAATATTAAATTATTACTAATTCCTAATTAGGATAAAACTTTAAAAAATTTAATCCTGCCACTTTCCATTTTGGGCCATGTAAAACGTCTTTCCTTTTGTGATGCACTTTTTTATGACTATAAGATGCTTATAGTCATGAATTTTGTGGTCTGGAGTCATAAAAAAGTCTTGAATTTTGTCTCACGATAGCTGTATGAACCCCTGTTATTTGAATGCATAATGTCTCATGGTCTGGTTCTACTGTTCACCTTAAAACTTTTGCCTGGTGAATATTTTCAAAGCACGCATACACAGAGAGACAATAGTAGACTTAAAATTAATTATAAATAAATACATAATGCCTGGCCTGCTGGGATGAAATATGAAGATATTCAATTTCAAGTTGGTGGGTCTATCAACTTCATTTCCTTAAAATGTTAGGATTATTCTTCCAATTGTTTTGTCACTGTATTGTTAGATTATACCACCACATGACAGTGGAATCAGCCAAGCAATTCGAGACAACCTTGAACCATGGGAAAGATCTTGGGATACTGATGTTCTAAAGGAGAAAGCCGAGATAGTTCATGACCCAATGAAGGAAGTCACCGAACGCTATAATGCTAGCGTTATGAAGCTATGTTATCTCAGGTATGCACACAATTCCATCATCAATGTTCATGTTGCATTATTTCAGAGTCACTAAGAAAGTCTAGTTTTTGGGCATTAAATGTGTTATTTCTCTTTTTCTTAATTTCTTTTTGTTTGTATTTGCTTTATTTTTTGTTTGATTTCTTTTAATTTATATGAATGAACGCAATAGATAGTTAAATTGGAGTAATACACCTGATGATGCAATTCTATTGTTTTAGAATTATATCAATCTGTTTTAAAATTTATTTTGTTTTTGTTGAAGAAGTCTATTTATGGATGGTATGATATGATTACTCTGCATCATATTTTTTTGTAATGGTTTATGTAAATATGTCAAATGTTTCCCAAATAGGATGTACACTTTTAATTTGGTAATTTCATTTCCACCTTTGATTCTTTTATATAAGAAATAAGAACAAAGAGAGCCCGGTACATTTGACATACACTGCCATGCATGGCGTTGGTCATGAATTTGTGAAACTCACAATGAATGCATTTGGTTTTCCACCACCCATACCAGTTGCTCAACAAGTAAGCTGCTATGTCATTTTTTCAATTATCAATCTATCAAAATGATTAGATATTTATGAGTCAGATATAATTGAATTAAGTCACTACTATAGTATATGATTTCTATCGTCAATTTTGTAATTTGTTGAAGTCTAATATGGATAAGATTGTCAGCGATAATTTCTCTATGTGTTGAAGATAAAACTTTGAACTGTAAGATAACTCCATATTTTAAATATTTAGAATATGTATTATTGAATTTTATGTGAGTTTTTTTACTTTTAATTTATCAATTTAATTATCTTAAAGGAAAGATGTTAATTTGATCAAAGTACTGCTAAGTAATTTTATGATTCAAGAACACCTTTATATTGAACTTGTAAAGATCTTTTTAACAGTCAAACGATTTCAGAAATTGTTACTTGCTTGCTAGAGGCTCCTCTCACTTTGAAATGTAAATTGAAATCTACTTTCATTTTTCAGGTACAACCCGACCCAGATTTCCCTACTGTGAAATATCCAAATCCTGAAGAAGGAGAAGGAGCATTGGTAGGCATTTGTTGAATGTTTTTGAACAGTTGCTAATTTGTTGATATATATGTATTATTTTTGTTTTGGACTAATAATATTGTACTCAGTTTTTTTTAATAAATTATTTAAGTTTAAGAATATTACTGAGATAATTTTTTTGTCATCATCATATATTAGAATAGATGGAATTAACTTTCAAAAATGTGCAATTTATATCAAGTGACAAAGGGCTTTGTCATCAAATTTGCTGAACTTCACCAAATTTTGTCAGGATTAGCCACCTGCTAATTCATCACTATCATCATAGCCTCTCTCACCCTGAATAAGGATGTAGGCCACAGACAAAAGCTTTCCATTTATTCCTATCCTGGGCCAGTTTTGTGACAGTAGTCAACGTCTTTCCACTTTTCAGAACATCATTCTCTAGGATTCTTCTCCAGGATCCTTGTGGTCTACTCCTTGATCTCCTTTCCTGGGGATTCCAATCCAGCATCTTTTTTGTAATTAAACTGCCTTGCTTTCTCAGAGTTTGTCCGATGGTCTGCTAATTAGTTCAGATTTATTGAATGGGATCCAAGTTTGAATTTTCCACATATATTAAAACCTTCAAATGTCTTATTGTCATCCATACTTGGGCCTGCCAAATTGGCTGAAGTTTTTACACTTAAACATGATTCTTAATCACATTTATATTATCCACACACACACACACAAACGCGCACATACACATGCAGAGAAGGAACTAAAGGCAGTTGTATTTATCATCTTCTTTTTACATTAGTTTTAATTAACTGTTTGCTCTCTATCTTGTGTTGTTGTTTTTTTCTTTCAGAAATTATCAATGGAAACTGCAGATAAAAATGGAAGCCCTGTGATTATTGCTAATGACCCTGATGCCGACAGGCTCGCGGTGGCTGAAAAAACAAATAGGTACTTTTTATAATTCAATACATGTCTCAATATCGTTCCAACTCATATACTTCAATTTTGAAATTTAAGGAGACATGACTTGATATTGTTCAATCAAACTCTTGTTGTGATCTTGTACACTTATATCGCGCATGTTTCCATGCTACATTAGCATGCTCACTGCGCTTAAGAACTGTGGTAGAAGCCATGAGGCACTACAAACCAAAATCCATCTTCTCTGATCTTAGCCTCCATGTTACTTTTCATCAGAACAATAGGCTGGTTAAAAAGGGTCTGAGGTAGGGAGGTTGAAATTTCTTTTTTCCTTAAAGGCAGTTTTTAAAAATTGTTTGATAATTACAACATTCTCATGACTAGAAACGAAACAAGAAACATCCAATAAAAAGCTCAACTCTTAACCCCCAACCAGCAAAGAGAACTAACAAACAACTCACTGGTTGTCTCAATCAAGAAGTAAATGATTAGCAATTTAAAGAATACACAATACTTATATCAATTTGAATTGACCATTTTTATATTTGATATAGTGGTTGGCGAATTTTATCTGGAAATGAGATTGGTGCTCTTTTTGGCTGGTGGTGCTGGACAGCTTGGAGGGAAAAAAACCCTGATGTCGATGGTAATTTTCACTATTTGGGATATTTGATGTGATCATTCATGTATAAAACATTATGATTAGGAAGAGCCATGAATTATCCACCTGTGTCACCTGTCGTCACCTGTCAGCATCACCACTGTCGATGGTCACTGCAACGTTGTTGACAACCTGACACCATTCTTCTCAGTTGTTGGTCTTTTTGTGTCTCATTGCATGTCCAACATATCTTAGTTTCCTTTTGTTTATCTCTGCATTCAGTTTCATTTGAATGCCAAGCTCTTCTAGGACACTTTTATTAGTTCTTTTCTCAGTCCATTATACTCTGAGTATTCTGCGATAGAACCACATTTCAGCTACATTCAGTCTATTTATATCTCCTTTTTTTTTTTGGAGTCAAGGCTTCGCAACCATAAATGGCAATTGGCCATATGAGACTTTTTTTTTTCAGGAGATCAATTTTAAGTGAGGTTGGAATATTTCTGTCTTTCCAGATGTTGTTCCAAAGGTAGTTCAAGTTAACACAGACAGAATGGAATCAATTCTTTTATTTACTCATTTCTTTTTTTTCTTCTCTTCCTAAACTTGAGTAAAACAGATCGTGATGCATATTGTCGTACATGTACATGATTTAATATGTTAGAGTTGACTTAAGTACTTTTTATCTCTTAAATCCTTGTTCGACTTCAAATACAGAAAATCCTTCTTTATTGGATAAGCAATTGTAAAACATTTGAAATAAAATAAGTTTTATAAAAGCCACATTAAAATTTGCAAAAGGAAACTAGCTGTCAGATAAGCTTTCAATTAAGGTTTGTCCTGGTGATGAAGTTCAGTCTATAGTGATATGATGATCATAGGAATTGTAGGAATTGAAGTGAAGGAAATAAGAATAGCAATATGAAAATAAACATATTTATTGAAATTCTGTGACAAAGCATATCAAAACGTTTAATAACTGAAGATATCAGATTTACTATTTAAGATTGAATGCGTTTGAAAAATAAATACTCATGAACAATCTACTTAATGAATTAAATGTGAATTGGATTCTATTATTGTAACATTGTTCTTTTTTTTGGTCATAAAGAAACAATACAAATTTAATCTTTGATATTTATAACTAATGACTAATTATTAACATTATTATGATTATTGTTATTGTTATTGTTGTTATTAATGTTATTATTATTAATGGCAAAAATAAGTTGAGCAATTTAGCAAAATTAATACTTTTATGAATGAATGAGTGCCCGTAAAGAAAATTTAATGCCTTCTTTCCACACAACCCTTTCAGTAAAAGATGTCTACATGCTGTCAAGCACAGTATCTTCAAAGATCTTAGGAGCAATTGCAAAAGCAGAAGGATTTAACTTTAGAGTAAGAGAATGCAATATGTTATGCAACTTAGTTCTAGGTTTTGTTTCAATTCGTTTATCTTTTCACGTAATCAAATTATCAGTTGACTCACTGTCTTCATCCTTTAAATGAAAATTTTGACCTTGGATAGATTGATATTAATGACAAAGAGGATTCCTTTAAGCGTAGACCTGTTAACTAGCATGCATCTCTTGGGATTGTCCTCATTAAATGTGACCAAAACTAAACCTACCCCCACCCTCTAACCAGCTTAAATGTAAAAGAGGTTTTCATAACCATTCATGGTGTCAGACATGTCACTCTCCATAAATAATAATACAATACTCATATTTGGTGAGGTATGATCTTTATCACCTTTCTAGTCAAATGTATTATCACCTAGTTTCTTTATAAAATGCCCCAATTACAAGTTTAATAATTTAGTCACAGCAACAATTTGCCTTTGATTGTTTCTATTTGGACTAATTTGTAGACTGTTTTTAAGTTTGATTTCAGTGTAAGGAATAAAGAAAATTATATTTTCAAACTTTCAGGATACTTTGACAGGCTTTAAATGGATGGGAAATGTAGCTGATGGACTACTTAAAGAAGGAAAACATGTGCTGTTTGCTTTTGAGGAGGCTATAGGTAAGTGCTTATGCTTTTCTTTGAATAAAGCGTACAATGATGTTTTCATTATATCATTTGTAATATCTCTCTCCATGAAACCAACTGATCTGTAATTTTACCTCATAACAAAAGAAAGTGTTTTTGTACTGCCTTAGATTTCTTCTCCTGAGTAGAATTGAGTGGGAAAACTAATCTCACCATCACAGTGGCTGAACGGTAAAGCTGTTGGACTCGCATGCAAAAGGTAGTGGGTTCGAATCTCATTGGAGACACAGTGTTTAACTCTGGGCAAGGTTATTAATACAAATTGCGTTTGCGGCGCTGTTCTTACAGCTGACACTCGGTGACGGTAAATACCAAAAGACAAATTTCCCTTCTGGGATGAATAAATGGAATTATATTTTTTTGATTTATTATTTATTTAAACTTGTTGGTTGGTTTGCGGTTGTTGTTCTAACTGTGGTTAATGGCTCCCTCAAACAAACACACAACACACACACTAATGGCCAACTCAATCTCGCATTTCCTTTCCCCAAAAGGCCCTTTACATTTTTTCCTCAGTCCTTGACAAATCATTGACTGGTGTCTGTATCCCACTCATCCAAACAGAAGAAAGGCAAGAGGAGACAACTCCAAACAGCATGAAAATTATTTTCCCTAAAGACAATGACTGCACTCAGCACAGGGAATTACTGAGCAAACTAATCGTTTTTAATTATCCTTTCCCATCGGATGACTCTTTCCTATCGGTTGCCTGTTCCTTTCGCATGATCTATTCTTTTAGGTTGTCTGTTCCTTTCGGATGATTTGTTCCCATCAGATGACTCGTACAATTCGTACGCTCATTTGATTCAGTTAGCCTGAGCCTGATATCTGTCCGTTCGATTATTATACTTGGGTAACGGGCTCACCCAGACGCTTGACGCAGTGCTATATTCCATAGCCCCATGAGGTGCATCCAGGTATTTTGATTAAGAGCTTTTCTTTGGGACATAATTGCAAAATTGTTGATGCCTACTTGATTTTACCATTTTCTCAAGCTTATCAATATGTCATCAACACTGCTTATCAATGGTGGTGTGAGGAGAACATTATTTTTGCTTTTCATTGTGCTTACTTACACGCTATTGATGTATTTATGGAAATAAATTAAGTATCACCTAGAGTGGGTTAGACACAAAAAGCTTTACTTATTTTTATCTTTATAAACAAAATTCTTTATTCGATTACATACTGTATTCTTACATCCTCATTGTAGGTTTCATGTGTGGATCAGAAGTCCTTGATAAGGATGGGGTATCTGCTGCATCGGTCATGGCAGAGTTGGTGAATCATGTCTATTCAACTAATTCCACTTTATCCAAGCAGTTAGATGTAGTCTATTCCACGTGAGTTTTAATATAAATTTCTTAGTGTCAGTTTCCAAACTTGTTAATTTAAATATAGACAATATTCTTATTGTTTTCACACATCTTTAAAACATATAATCTCATTTGACTATGGAGGGAATAACAATAAAAAGAGCGTTCTTATATAGCACATTTCCACTAAATGTACTCAATATGCTTTACAGAGTTTCCCTGGCAGGCCAATGCAATAACAATCCTTCTCAACCCCTCGAGGGCATACAGGGATATGAAAGGCGCTTCACTCTAGCATACTAACAAGATCTTCCTCTGCCTATGGCCAGGTACCCATTTTACACCTGGGTATGATGAGGAAATGCATGTAAAGAGTCTTTCCCAAGAACTCACATTGCATCCAACTGGGATTTGAACCAGGGACCTTTTGATCACCAGCCAAAATGCCTACCACGATGACACAAGGAGTAGCCTTGCCAAATTCAAATTTTCTGTTTTTGCAAACCATTAAATGTTATCAAAGAATACTAGTTAGGAATCCCTGGAATTGAGACTTACAGGCTTGAATCTGGAAATTGCTTATTTATTTGATCACATTTGATGTAATGTAGCAAAAAGTAAACTCTGCTCCTTACTTTTGATTATTTATGCTTTTTATTTCTGTCATCCAGATATGGCTACCATCTGAATAGCAGTTCCTACTTCTTGTGCCATGATGCAGACACTATCAAAGCAATGTTTGAGAGACTAAGAAATTTTGAGGGCACAGGAAATGTAATTACAGCCATTGCCACTTTTGCCATTTCAAAAAGAATTTTCAAGGATGCTTTATAAAGCTCAGATTATTATTTTGATTGTTATTCAAACTCTAAAAAAAATCTAAATAACTATTGACTAATAAGTTTGCCAAATTGCATATTCAAAATATGTACAAAATCATCAAAATAGAATTTTCAAAAAATCATGATGAATACCAACCACAAACCAACGCATAAACAAGCTGTTATTAGGAAGGGTTACTCAACAATCGACCTCTTGCATAAACCAAAATTACAGAAAATAGGCGGTCACATTAATGGAAGAAACAACTGATCTGTGCGACAGAAAAAGGTGGATAATTCAATGGTTCATGTTTAACAAAGACTGGCGTGGGATATTTCTAGACAGAGAGCAATGGAAACTGGTGGGGAAGGCCTATGTCCAACAACCTTTACCAGCTAATGATGATGATGATGGCAAAAATCAAAGTTTTAGCCCTGCCTTTTAGCAATAAGAGTGAACTTTACTGCCGCACAATTATTTTGGCTCATACAATTACTTTAACATGACTTCTCTTTATGAATGAAGTCATCACTTAACAACTTCATGAGACAAAGAGGGTTCACTAGTAATTAAAGAAAATCAGTACACAATAAATAGATGATTGTTTTACCTTTCAGTATCCCACAACATGTGGCAAATATGCTGTTGCACATATAAGGGATCTCACTGTTGGCTATGATAGTGAAATGGAGGACAAGAAACCAGTAAGTATCGCTTTTAACATAAGTTTGACCACTAATCTAACAATGGTTTGTAAGATTTTCCAAGGGGGTAAGGGGATGTGGAGATTGGTTTAAGAGCTTTTCCCATGTACCGTTGAAAAGGAAGCAGCTTACCCAGGTGTGATTAAGTATCATATGTCCAGCTTTATACAACAACAAAATTAATGGAGATACAACTCTATACATTGGCTTTCAAAGGAGCCACAATAGTCAGAAACCTTAAAAAAAATAATGGATTGCTATAAATCAGAAAAGAAATATTCATTTGGACATGTGTTAATTTCAGACTTTTCCGGTGAGCAAGTCTAGTCAGATGATAACTTTCAAGTTAGAAAATGGATGTGTCTTCACCCTGAGAACAAGTGGAACTGAGCCAAAGATTAAATATTATGTAGAGCACAGGCCAAATCCAGAACAAGGGTAGGTTTATGGTTTAGCTCATTGTCATTTTTTTGTTGGGCTTTTAATTGTTCCCTCATTCTTTTTCAATTTTTCATATCTTTTATCTTTTTTGAATGTTGAGGGGAAGAAGAGGAGGTAGACGAAGAAAAAGCAGGAGAGACAGAAACATAAGTTATTTGTATTGCTCTCAATTATTTTTGCATTGGAACTTAAAGCTGTATTGTTTTTTGTAATTTGTATGTTTCAAACTGTTTAGTTAACTTTTACTTTTTCAAATTTCAGCCTGACATCTGAACAAGCATGGGGACAACTTAGAGAAATCATTGACAGCATTGTGGAGAATTATTATAATTTGAAGCTCTTTCCCAAAATTTTGCCCCGTCAGTGATGTAGGCATGCCATGTTTAACTTCGTTTTTAACAAATCATCAATGTTTTGCCATTGATTCCTTGAAAACCTTTTCAGTTATAAAATCTTACATTAGTGAGAGATGAAAAGTGATACAATTTCTAAGCTTAGTTTCCTGTTTTGAGAAGTAGATTTTAAAGCTTTACCTATCATAAAGGATAAGGAATACCAAAGAAGAAAGGGGAAGTGGTTTATATTTCTTTAATTATTACTTATTTTGAACTCCAGTCATCTTTGTTGCTTTAATAAATTATATTGAATGGTAGTAAAGGACAACTTTATTTTTTATATTAGTCGCTCCAGAAGACATAAACCTATGGGTTATTAATAGTAATAGTTTTGGTAATAATAATAATGATAATAATAATAATAATAATAATAATAATAATACATTGTTATTTACAAGGTTTTTTGCACTTATATGGAAAGAAGGGTTATATGTGTCATTGTATCACATTCTAAATATTTTTGATCAAAATTAGAAATATATTAATTGGAATGTTTTGAACTAGGAAGTATTTTATTTGTTTCTGAATTTTCCCCAAACTTTTGTCATTTATTTTATATTATATGGAATTGGTGCATATTATGTCAGTGTGCAAGGCATGTTAGTGATATATATATATATAAAATATATATATTTTTTAATCATTGTTTTTTCTTCCTGACTATTTCGTTGTTGACTGCTCAGCATGGTATGACTATGACAGTTCTTGGAATAGTTCATGTCAGATATGCAGGGCTATATTAATGTAAATTATGACATTTAGAACCCTGCAATAACCAGTTATGGTCAACTGAGTTTAATAACCAACCAATCAGCCAGCTAAGTTGTTACTGATGGAGTGTAATACCCAAATTGTCTTTGTTAGTCTGACAGTCTGTTGAGTATTTTATCTTTGTTATTAATATACTGTTTTATTTTGGTGAAACTCTTGGTACTTTTCTAGTATAAATGAAGACGTAAGAGAGTGAAAAAACCCCAAACTAACCCAGATTAAAAATAATGTGAGAAATTTGAGGACTGGCCAGTGAATCTTAAAGCCATTAATCATTAAGCTAGACAGATGAGTCCCATGTATTTGAAAATGGTTCCTGGTTTATCAATACGCTACCTCAAAATTTATGAATTATAACTCACCATATTAAATTTTCTCATATATTTGAAAATATCACAACTGAACTTTAATGAAGCCATGGTCATTTAAAATGTATTTCTTATTTTAAATTTGATCTCTGGTTTGATTTATTCATAAGTTCAAACAAACAGATGACTTAGTGCAAAAATGTTTCTTATGTCATTAGAATTGAATACGATGAGATACTTAGATATAATTCAGTCATTATTGTCTATTTGTCTTTTCTTTTCTTGCAATGATATTGTAATAATAAAGATTTTTTGATGGAATGTTGAGAAGGAAAGCAATTTTTGATATTAGTATTAGCACGATGATTAGGAATGTTATTGTCACATAAGCCTAGAAGAATTTTGTTTTGTTTTATTTCATCATATTTTTAATTTGCATTAATTTGATGCTTTTTAAATCCAAACATAACCATGATGCTAATTTTTTGTTTTCAATTACAATCAAAGAATTTTATCACCTTACATTTATACAGTAGAACACGGCTATAGAGGGACTTTTGGTTCCAGATGAAAAATCTCACTGTAGGCGAATTCCCGCCATAGGCATGCAAAGGTTAATTACCGGGACTATAATACTACATTACGAGGTGGGAAAAAAAAAGCTTGAAAGACAGACGGTAAAAAAAGATAGAAGAAAGAGGCATGTGCACAACTTATTTGTGTGAAGATCTCGGTCCTTAATTCGAGTGAAAAGCATTTTCTTTTCTCTTTAATGGAAGCCATCTTTTCTTGGGTCTTGTTGCTTGTGCTGTCTTGGCCTATTATTAAAAAAATATATATGTGCATCGTGCCGGCTCTGTAGAACTGGATGCGTGCGTATCAACGATCGAAAGGAATCAGGAACCGGAATAACATGCTACACGCACCCCTTTTTATTTTTTTGGCTAGACAGGCCCATGACACATCATGCGTCTCTCCGCACTATCTCTCTCTGCCACCTGCCCCACCTCACTCATCACTAGACTGGCTAATCACAAAGCCGCATCGCTGACTGCCTGTTTGGTGCCCGACTTCCACCACCACCCCAACCCCCTTGTCCCAAGTACCAGTACCTAGAGCTCGCTCGATCTCTCCCGCTGTGTCCGAGTTTGGGCCTTTCCTTGCCCCGTTGTATCCAAGTACAGGTAATAGAGTTTACATATTTTTTTTAAAAAAAAGGGATTCTGATAAGGTGGCGGGTGCCGCTATATTCGTGTTCTACTGTATATATATATATATATAATCTCCAGAAATATTTCAAAAGCCAATATACCTAAAATTGTTTCTAAGACTACTAAAATGATGATCTGGTTTATAACAATGTTATTTCTATTGCTTCTATGATTGTGAGCATCTATCTTATTTAATTAAGTATGAATTGCATGGTAAAAATTATAAAGACTTCAGCTTAATCTCATGCTTATAAGCTGGAATTGACAAAGCTTTGCTAAATAGAGCAAGATTAAGATATTAGGCAATTGTGCCATGCTCTGAAATAATACTAAATTCTGAAGAGCACTTGCTTAGCTACAGATTGCATCATTTTTATTTTGAATTTTCAAGCATTTGGGATTCTTAAACATAATTGCTCAAACTGTGCCATGTTTAAACTGTTCACTTTTAAATCATTTTACGTTACACCTTTTGTATATTAAGTTGATTAATTTTACTTTCATTTTGATCGAACTGGTTTTCGGGGCTTGATTGGTAACACATTTTGGGTCAGATTGACCTAGTTTCAAGATTCTTTTTTTTATTTAGTGTTATTAAGCCAAGAACTTCTGGTCGTAGGAAGAAAGGAGTAATGAGTGTTCAGGCAAACTGGGTCTTTAGACTATATCTTGTTTTGTCTTTATCTAGTTGAGCTATCTATATATTCCTCGTTCTTTTATTCTATTAATGTTCAACAGTGGCTTTACATTTACTTGCTTATTACTTTTTATTATTAGTTTGAATATTATTTTCTTTGTGCTCCCCCCCCCCCCCCACCACTTTTCTTAAAAAATTTTTGTGAATAACCAGATCAAACCCTGCATAATATTACAAAAATAATCAGAACACAAATGAAAAAGTTTCTATTCCTTTCATCCAAATAGAAAACGCTTAACTTATTAAGATTGAAATAGAAAAAAATTCATAATTTCCTGTTTATTTTTACTTTGTTGTTTTGGGGATCTTTATGTTACTATTATTACTAAGAAAAATTAAATTCTTAAAATAGGTTCAATTTGGTTACTTACTCAACTGTGATATCAGCGAGAAGTTGGAGAGTGACTCCGACTTATGTTAATGTGTTATATCTCTCTTTACTGTTGCTGTAGAACTTATTTTGCATTTGATGATGCTTGGATTGGGCATATTGATCTCTGAAATTTCAGATTTGGTATTTAAGCTATTTGGTTGTATTCTTTTTTATTTTATCTTACAATTACAATCACATCAAAGTGGTAAGACTAGTCTAAATTTTCAGGTGGCCTCTAGCCTTAGTAATACTATATACTAATATTGCATATAAAATGTATGTTTAAAATTTATAACATTGTTTCTACTACATTATTCATGTTTTTGGAGGGTGTCTTTGTTTTAACAGTTTTGTGTGTGTTTCACTGCAGAACTTGCAAGGATGTGAAAAAATAAAATATATTACAATATTTACCATGACTGAAGTATTTGACTAAATTCTGTTCAATGTGTCCTCTTTATGTTTTTCCTCACTGGTGATGATGGAAAACAATTTAAGATATTACCTTTGCCTTAATCTGTTTCAGTTATATGAGTATGTGCTTTATGCATAATGCAAGGTAATGTTTCCACTTTCAGGAATACAAATTTGTGTTTAAAAACAAATGAAATTTCAATATCAATGACAAACTTATGAAAAGTAAGTAGTGTAATGTATTAGGTCTACACATCCTATGAAATCCTCATCATTGAATGACAACTCACTCATGTGAAAAGTCACTGTACTGGAAGCAAATCACACTTTCTATTTCTAGGATACAAATGACCATCACATATACTTCATTTTCCTCAGATATGCCCTGCTTTTTTATTTGCATGCGGGAAAGGTTAAGATGTCAAAGGCCATTTGATCCAACTGTGCCAGATGTGGTAACTGACAATGACAATCACAAGTTGGTTGATTAATTCACACTGGCACTTGATCTGGGTTTGGAGTCCTTATATGCCTCTATAGCAATGGTTTAACTTCATGCTCTTGAGAATACAATTAACACGCAAAGCGCTAGGCATCCCACGGCAGTGCTAAACTAGCCAGCCAGGTAGGCCGGTGGACACAAGTACC